>CM073731.1:73009625-73294625 GCA_037113605.1 Calophaca sinica | reverse complement strand
CATTGGGTATTCTGACTCTGATTTTGCGGGATGCCCAGATAGCAGACGTTCCACATCTGGTTACATCTTCCTTTTGGGTGGAGGAGCTATTTCCTGGAAGTCTGCCAAACAGACTTTAGTGGCTCCTTCAACCATGGCAGCGGAGTTTGTGGCCTGCTTTGAGGCATCAAATCATGCGTTGTGGCTGCGAAACTTTGTCACAGGCCTACGCATCATTGGGAGTATCCAGAGGCCATTGAAGATTTATTGTGACAATAGTGCAGCTGTCCTATACTCTAACAACAATATGAGTTCTACAAAGTCGAAGTTCATCGACATTAAGTATCTTGTTGTGAAGGAAAGAGTTCAGGAGAAACAGATTTCTATAGAATATACAGGGACGAACTTTATGCTAGCAGACCCACTAACCAAAGGTTTAACACCTAAGGTTTACCATGAGCACGTTGCTCACATGGGTGTTAGTTTTGAGATTGCCTTAGATTAGTGGGAGTCCTTCCTTGTTTCCCTTTATATTCTATGCTTTTGGTATTGATACAGACTTTATATTATTTTGACTTTCTGCAGAAATAAAGTTGAGTTTACTATTAAAGCTATTTGTATCATATTTTGTGCAAACCAAATTTTGCACTTAAGGAACTTCAGTTTGATCTCACTAAGGACTTAGGTTGGACCAGTTGGAAATAGGCATGACTTGAGATCACATTGCATGAAATTTTCATGCCACTCATCCACATTGATCTATGTCATCGAGTATATTGATGTGATGGTCATCGGGGTATAGTCACAATAGACGTTACTGACAACAACCGCGATAGTCTCATTATCAATATATGAGGTGGACCAGATTGTAAAAGGGAAGTCTAAAGATAAATAGCTTTCGGATGTCGGCCTAAAGAATTCTGATATAATTATCGTGATATATTGCCCAAGTGGGAGATTGTTGGAATATTTTATTTCAATATCATAAATGTGGGCAAATATCATATTTAATTATATTAGCTATTTATCAATTAGGAGCCTTAATTGATACGTGATCAAAATAAGTGTAAGGCTAATTAGATTTCTGGTTGGATAATTAATTAATTAATTGATATGGCTCAATATGAGTGGATGTCAGTGATAGCCTATTAGAGGGATAATGGGAACCCTAATAGACTATCACACTATAAGTAGGCTATGGTTCCCAATATACCAGACTAATCGCAATATGCACATGTTTGCTCTCATCTCCCCATCTGAAGAGAGCCTAAGGCATAAGGAGTCCCGGTTGAGGAAGAACCATAAAGCCGACGAGTAGCTGTTGCTCGTTATTGCTCGCGAAGTCTCTTTCCAGGATTCGTTCTGTGCTCCTTTGCTATGGATCCAGGTATTCCTATAATCCTTAATAGATCAACATGTCGTAGATCCTAAGGTTATCAAGATTATAGTTTGGTTCTTGATTATATGAAAGCATTCTTATATGTTTTGATTTCCGCAATAAAGTATTCATGATTAAAAACATGTTTAGTGGGTAATTACAAGTTTAATTCCAACATTTAATAGTTAAATACTATAAGAAAATGCATATATACTTGGACAATTTGATAACCATATGTTTCTTTTGGGAACTGAAATCTTGTTAGCGTTCAATTCTGGAAAAAATACAAATTTTTAACCATATAAAGAAAGTCCTATTGTAATGAAAAACATATACTACGATGAACCTTGCGTATAAGTTCAGGAGGAGTTTAGCTAAATATTTGTAAACATTTCTACATATGTTATTATATCAATCCGGAAAACTTAAAATTTGTTCATGAAAGTTTGGCATCATCAAAAAGCGAGATATTGTTGAGTTCAAATCCCTTTTGATATATTGTTTTAATGACAACAAACATTTTTAACTAAATATTAAGTCTTTTGAACAATGATCTACTGATATCCGCACTTAAGAATTTTGAAAGAACACGTGTCTTAAAATTTGACAAATTAGAAGCCACTAAGATGATCATTCTAAAGCCCGACATTCATAAGAAGCTTGCTCCTTTAGAATGGGATTAATCAAAAGCTATGAAGAAGCTTGCATTGTCTCAAGACATCAAGCTTAAAGTCAAAGATCATCAAGTGCATGTTCAATACTCAACAACAGAAGAATTAAAGTAGCATCAGAAAGTTACAATAGTAGTATTGAAAGCTTGATGATTACATCAGAAGACTACTACAGAACCATCAGAAGCTTAATTGATAGAATTAGAAGCTTATTCAACACTTTGGAAAAATTCTGCAGTACCACCAGAAGCTTGCTCATAACATTTGAAGAACACCCCAATACCTTAGAAGCATTAGAGGCTTATGCATTAATCCAAAATAGGATGCACTATCAGAAGATTTCTTAAGAAATCAGAAGAATGTCAAGAACTACATGAAATATCAAAAAGGAACTTCATTCATCGATATTTTCTGTTAGGCTTGTAAATCACGCTCATATTAGGTTCCTTTTATGAGACACATACATTGGAGAAAGTCATCGACTATGAGGATTCAGCACCACTGAGAGAAAAGACTCTTCCACTGGTGTTGGCTGGTTGGCTTGAGAGCTTTAATCTTCACTGTTTCTTAACTCCTTGTTGACGTTAGGGCAAAATTTAAACAAAGGAAGGTATTGTCCTTGCACTCACGAGCGAGATGTCCAGACTTACCACACTTCATACATCGCAAGGGGGTCAAAGGACCTCCATCGATGGCTTCCGATTGTTGTAGCGGTACCCGTACTTCCTATGTAGTGTAGTTTACCCTATCATGCTTTCCACCCTTCTTATCCTAGTGAGGACCATGATTCTTGTAGTGAGCTTCTCCTGCCTTGTTGTTATCCTCATAGATCTTGCACTTGTTGACTAAAGTCTGAAAGCGTCGAATCTTCATGTAGCTAATGGCTTTTCTTTTTTGTCAGCTAGTAGAAATGGTAAACAATAAACACACACATACGCATGTCTAAACGGCAACATCCGGGTTCGAACCCCGGTCCTGGCATCCCCATGTCGCTGAAATTGTCAACGCAACCAATAGTGGGGACTAGCTAATGGCTTGTTTAATCTCAGGTCGAAAACCTTACATTTTTTGGAAAACTATGTGGGATGTCGTTATCTAATGTTTGTCGTCTTTCTCAATTGATGATGACATGGCATTAATTTCTACTTATGTGTGTGAACTTCTCAAATACATCACTGGTGGGCTCCCTCTATCTTTTTTAATTTTGCAATTTCTAGTTGACAAAATTATTGTCACAACTTTTAACTCTATCTGATTTAATAGTACAAATATGCATCAGATATGAATTCTTCGGTACTTATGAAGAAAGGTGGATACCGACGGATACCCATAAGACAAAATAACTCAACTTAATTTTACTTAAAAAAAGATTAAATATGAAAAAATAATGTGACGTCAAATGATTGGACACCGAGTACCATACCCAATAAAGCTCCAGAGTACCGGAGTTGTCACCTAAAATTAAATTTTGGAACTAGAATCGTTAAGAAAATTAGGAATATAATCAAATAAACTAATAATAATTATTATATTCACCAAAAAAATAAACTAATAATCGGTGGGTAGTTTAATGATACAGTTCTAATGATTCTCTAACAATTAATCCAGATTATTTGCGTATGTTCCTTTGCTTCAAAAATCAATAGTACTTTTAAACTAAGCCAAATTCCAGGATGATCAAAGCATGGTTGTTGTGAAACAATTCCCTGCCCGCATACCCGCTTTGTTTTGCTTCTGTTTAATTTTTTATGATATACAATTCTATGATATTGCTTCGCCCGTAAAGCAACTATTCTTTTTTAAATGAAATTATGAAAAGGACAACTCTTCTTTTATTTTATGGTAAATAGAGGACAACATATCTTTAAGGGTTAAAAACATTTTATCCTCCTAAATTATTAGTCTAATTGCACTTTCCACCCTTTTTTATAAAATTAAGCATGTTATACCCGTATTTTACATTAGTTGTTGTGTTTCACCCCTTAATAGAATTTTAAGGTTAATTTTAACAAAAAAAGTTATTAAATATATTTAAAAAGACATGTGACACAATCAAGAAAAATCGCATGTTACTTTTTAATGGTTGATCTTGAGGTAGATTAATATGTTGGTCAATTAAAACTAGCTCTTTAGATAGCGTTAGCTTCCTCTTCATTTTTTTCTCTCCTGAACGTTTCATTGTTATCATCGATCAACTTTAGATCTGGATTGAATTAACTTGTTTCATTAATTTGATGTTTTTCAATTAAGTTTTCTATTTATTCGATTACTATGTGAGTTGTCTACTTTGCTTAAAATTGTCAAAAATACCATATCTCAGTGATTTCTCCTCGTGAATCGAATCATGATCCTGTAAAGATAATGGATAGGTAAAGTCATGTTTGAAAATCTGAGTGAAATAGATGTGGGGATGATCATAGGAAAATAATAGTAAAACAAAGACCAATGATGAGACACCAATGGAGTGTAATAAACAGCGATAAGAACATTATTCAAGTTATCCGGGAACAACAATGTCAAACACCAGAAGTGACAAGGATTCTACTGCGAGAGGAAAACAAAATATCAGAACTAGAGAGAAAGAAATTTTACTGCTGAAAGGAGGAAGAGAGAAAGAGGAATTTTAGATTAGGATACATTTGTCATTTCACACTTAATTAGTTAAAATTTTAATATTTTTTCGTTAAAATTAACCTTAAAATTCTATTAAGGGGGTGAAATGCAACAACTAATGTAAAATGAGGGTGTAACATGCTTAATTTGATAAAAGAGGGTGGAAAGTGCAACTTCACTAATAGTTTACGGGAGTAAAATGTTTTTAACCCTATCTTTAATTTCATTAAATCTATGTATTGCTTATAACATTTTGAAAAAATGGAATTAAGGATATTTAGCGTGGACTGGAGAGAGTTTTTCCAATTATAATTCTTTAATTAATAATATATCCACTAAATCTAGCAACATATTAAAAGTGGAACTTGTTAAAAGGAAAACGTTTAGCTACTTATGATGTAGTGATTCCCATTTGAAGCCTAACCCAATCAATCGTTCAGGATTTATTGCACTCAAGAAAGGAAAATCTTCTGGAAGTAATGCACTAAACCACTATGCCTAGGATGGAAATACTTTAATTCTAGGTCCTACAGTGATTTCATGAGTCTGAAATGCTTGTGTGTGTGCCTGTCCTGGAAATTAACTATATATATAGTACCATGCAAGACATTTCGTCAATAACCTCACTGCTTCTTTTGGAACGTTCATTGTTATAAAAAGGCAGTGCCTTACAGCTGCAAGCAAACAATGCAATTATCAGTCAGTGGAGTAAAATACTAGATGTTTCAGAATCTTTTCAAAATAAGCCCTGCTCTCTTGACATTTCCAGAACAATTGATGCTGCATTGAAAGCAAACAAATGACAAGTTATCATCTGTTCGAAGATTTGAAATGGGCTGGAGTCGTTGGTGAACCGTCGTATAGAGGAATTCCAATGGCAGAGTACGGTGGTGGTGTACCTGCAAAGCTATTCCGACGCTCAAGTCAATGAGTGAAACAGGTGAGGAAAAAGTGATGTAAGAATGCGTACCTAATTCTCTGGTGGATCACTTTTTATATTATTCCCACGAGAGTTGGGCCTTGTGAAGGCGGTTATTGTCTTTGTTCAATGTGGCGTGTCGGTCATCGTCGATGTGATCCAACAGTTCTACTTCAGTGGCGTGCGAACTACGTGGAACAGTGGCCATTCATGAGATCGAACGGTCCAGATTGGATCGCTGATCTATGTCTGTGATCTTCCGGTGTTGACTTTGGTGCGTTGGGCCAGTTCCAAACTTGGTCCCTTGTTAATGGAAATTGGGCCTGAGCCCGGTCCGAAACAAGTTAGAAAGTGAATAAAACAATATCTTCATGTCTGTACATATATCTTCTTTGAAATTGACGCATGCAGAATTTCTACTTGATGTACAACAACGCTTGTATCAGGACAACCTTTAGTTTTATTTCCTGAAAGCAATGAAATTGTCAAAAAGAAAAAAGGACATAGCCACTTTGTGTGGAGTTTATTAGTGTTTTTTTTTAAGCACCAACGATATACTATATATATATATATATATATATATATATAAAAGAAAAGGTTAAATAGCACTTTTAGAGCATCCACAATGATAGCATCCATTGTGAGATGCTTAGGTGGGTCCCACCTCTCCACATCACTCATATTTATCATTTTTAATTTAAGCATCTCATAAGCATTTCATCTCTCCAATAGAGCATCTCCTAAAAAGATCTTAAATGGGTCCCACAAATAACCTCACATCTATATTTTATTAATAGTTTATTTAATAATTTATTATTATCCGATTTATGAAATAATTAAATTATAAATGTTAAGAAATTTTTTTCGCAAAATATTTTTACTAATACAAAATAAAACTACGTACATAAAATTAGCTAAAATTACATAATTAAAATTACATGAATAAAATATGAGTGGAAAATGGTGGAGTTTGTGATGGTGGAGTTTGCGATTCTGTCGCAAACTCGGATGCCGCTTCTTGCTCTTGTTCACAAGATTGCCCACCACTTGTACCAATTGAATTCCTATGATCTATGGAGGGGTTAATTGGTGGTGATTGAAACATGGGATATTGATATGGAAATGGGAGTGTAGGGTATGAAGGTGATGATTGAAACATGGGTACTTGGTGTTGATTGGCTGTATTTGGGATATTTTGTGGATTTGGTAAAAATGGAGGATTTGGAAAATTTGGATTGGTGGAAGCTTGATAATTATTTATCAAATTTAAGTACGAATTGATATTGAATTGGTTTGGATCCATTGGGTGAAACAAATAAAAGAGGAAGTTGAAGATTTAGAGTGTGCAAGTAAAAAAGATGAATTTTTTTGAAAGACAATAGGAGAACAAAAGAGAAAAATTTGAGAGAGTTGAATGAGTAAAAAATTTGAGATTGAACACATTATATAGATTTTAGTTAGAATATATAAAAAAAAATGGAAACCAACGGCTAAAAACAGCTAGTTTTTAAAAAATATTATTAAAAAAATAAAACTCAACGTTTTAAAAACCAACGGTTATATTAAAAAAAAATAAAAAAATGGCACGCACGGACTTGGCATCGATGCTAGTTTTGGCATCGCTGCTTTGGAAGCATTGGCCGAATCCACCTCTCCAACGGTAAAATGGGGATTGGCATCGCTGTTTTCCTAAGCATCGTGGGATGAAGACCTGCCGTTGTAGATGGTCTTAGTCCCTTAACTTTATTTTATTTTTTGTTTTGGTCCTTTAACTATTATATTTTTTATTTTGATCCCTTAAGTTACAAAAATACGACACTTTCGTCCCCTAACTATTTTTTTTTATTTACGTCCCTTAAGTTACAAAAGTTACGCCATTCGTCTCTTCCATCTGTAATATTTTTAAACAATAAAGTCAAAATCATGCTCCTATCAGAGTTCTTATTAATGAAGTAACATGATAAAAAGTAATGGAGCAAACAAAAAAGAGTTTCAATGACCTATACACACAAAAATAAAGCGATTATAGACAGAAGAGACGAAAGAGGCGTATTTTTGTAACTTAAGTGAACAAAATAAAAAATATAATAGTTAAGAGACCAAAACGAAAACTAAAATAAAGTTAAGGACCAAAATTACTATTTAAAAAAAAAAGGAATATAAAGGATGAACCTAACCTATCACACCCCTACCAACCGAGGCTAAGAGAAAAACTAAAACCTATGAATACATTTCAAAGGATTTGCAAACCTTTTATAAAATAGACACAGGTCAGACTTTAACTTGGCCACAAACCATTTTCATGATCTAACCTTTATATAGTCTAAAATTCCACCAAACTCTAAAGCCAGATTAGAAAAGATGCACCAATTCATAACTTTCCCAATTCATAACTTTCCATAGTATTGTACCACCAAATGTCAAATCAAGACTACACTATTTTTCTCTCTCATCCCTTTATCTCCCAACCTTCTCCATAGTGTTTGACACACTTTTATCATAAAAGTATTCGCCTCTGGCCAATCTAAGTTTTTTTATACAGAAAAATATTAAAAAAAGAGTACAAAAGGATATTCTATTCCAAATAGAAGAGTAATAGACTAAAATAAAAAATAAGCATAGAGACAAACAACATGATCAATACACTAGTTTTTTTTTTATCAATACGCTATTTTGGAGGGAAAAAAAAATACTCAATACTACCTCTTTTGGTCTGTAAACCATAATAATGATGTAACATTTAGCAAGTTCATCACACTGAGAATATCAAAAGAAATCCTCGGAACAATTTTATTACGCATAGTCTAAATAAACCAAACCACAACATGTCGAAACAAGTGACCACCTCAGTGCATCTTTTTTTCTCTTACTGAACAATCTGAGTGATTCATTATTTCAATACCATAATAAGAAAATGAATACTTGAACGAATAAAGCTCAATCAGCCCTTCAAATTCAGATTACCAAATACCTCGAGGCCAAGCTTTTATTGCCTTTGATATCAGCGAATTAGTGTGGATCCTCAAGATATATATAGACTAATATACAAAACTTCATTATGATAATGGAGTCATTAAAGGGTGCTTATATAATGCCTTATTTATTTTAAGGTACGACGTCCTCTAATCAATGTTAAGATGTGACTTTCAAAATGTCTATCCTTAATTAGCATAATCACATTGACATCGTGCTCGTCACTCCGAGGAAAGTGGGTACATTTTTCTTTCCAACTTGATATCATTAACTCTCTCACTTCATTATATGGATTTTTTTTTTTTGTGTGTGTACTTCATTATATGCTGATACGGTATTAAAATGACCGGTGAATTCCTATTTTGGTTCCTGACAAAAATTTGGCACTCAATTTGGTCCCTAAGAATTAATAAATCTTATAATAGTCCTTGATAGTTACAAACGAGGGGCACGTTAGTCCCTTTGTCAGCCTCCGTTTAGTTACCTCCGTTTATATGCTGATGTGTACTATTATTTTGATGATGTGTACTATCATTTTGTTACACCGTGTTAGTATAAGGCCAAGTCAGATAAAATAAAATTGAAAACGACCCAAAATGGTACCTGAATAGCAAAATCTAGAAAAGTAGACCCAAACAAAACCTCAAATGACCCAATGTCTCCCATTGTTGTCTTCTCCACAAAAAACCCTAACATACAAAACGCCATGATTGAAAATGAAAATCCTCCCTGGTTACTGGTTATTTGTGTGTGTCTACTTCTCCACAAATCAAATCTTGGTTGAAGTTTTTCTTGTTGGCTGACTACTTCTATTGCATCCTCGCTTAACAGAGATTGCAATAGGCACCCTAAAGTAATAAATTGGCACTCAGAACCACCACTTCCAGTATGTTTAGCAGCAAGGACAAAACTTCCAGCACCAACAATGGGGGTTTAGGGTTTGGAGGCTGAAAATGAAGGAGATTTAAAGATAAATGAGGGACTAAAGTGGGTTAAAAATGAAGGGACGATTTGGATCATTTTGGTTATGTGTTATACTGATATGCATATAGGGACTAAGTTGGCCCAAAAATTTACACGGATTCATAAATCTTACACGCTGACATTCATTAACGGACACATAAGCAAGTTAACAATACATCAGCGCCTTAATGGTCGTTTTTGGACGGAGGCTTACAGAGGGACTAACGTGTCCCTCGTTTGTAATTGTCAGGACTATCACATGACTTCTTAATTCTTAGGGATCAAATTGGGCTCCGAATTTTTTATCAGGGACCAAAATGGATAATCACTCTAAAATGACCCATAGTTGTAAGTTCTTTGAAATCACTACGTCGGATTTTGGTCCAATCTATTGGCATAAGCATTTGTCAGAGTATTTGAGAAAACTTATGAAATTGGCCTATGACATGTCCATATCACTAGCCCAACCCTAAAGCCACCATGGCTAGGGCTTTAGCCCTAAAAAATCTTTGTAGTTATTTAGGCCTACAAATTTAGTCCTCCAATTTTTTTTTTTGTTTTTTTGTTCTTAACGACAAAAATAATTTTAAAAACTAAAGGCCTAAACCATAAAGCATAGGAAATCATACATGTGGTTGGATGTATGCATATAACAAAAAATTAGAACAACCATACGCTTTAGAAAGTTATGACAAAAATAAAATTTAAATAAAAATATACTTATTAGTTCTGAAAAAACCTTATCTTATATTTCGCTTTAGGCCTAGAAATACGTTGGGTCAGCCATGTATATCGACAATGTGTTTTCAGCTTATTTTAATAAGTTTTCCAAAATAGCTGAAAAAAATAACTTACAGTTTATATAAAAATAATTTAACCACGTTCTTTTTTATTATAAAAATATGTTACATATATATAAGTATTTATATGATAAATATTTAATAACCACTTAATTAAGCTATTTACCAAACATACCCTTATTCTGTGACTCTTTTCATTCTAATTGGTGCTTTTTTTTTTGATAGCAATTCTAATTGGTGCTTTAGGTAGTGATGAAGCTTAGTGGAGTAAATGACTCTTTTGTTTCTTATAAAAAAGATAGGAGGGAGTATTTAAGTTTTGTACGGTAATATGTCGTTTTGGAAGATTGGTAGGTCAGCTATACTATAACTATTTGCTAGAGTAAGCACTTCCAGTAATAGGATACATCTTGATCAGCTTTTTATTTAAAAGGACGTTGTTCTAGTTCTGCAGTCTGGAGGTTCTGCTACTGAGATTTTGCAATTTTGTTGTAGTTCTAGTTCTGCGGGTACCATTTTTTGCAGTCTTGAGGTTCTGGTTTTAGTCGTCCACAAAGAATAGATGAAGAATTTACAATTACATTTCTTTACTGTAAAGCTAATATGACAAATGGTTTTTGGGTCTCCACCATCGTGATTAAGGCTTCATCAGCTGCTTTTGAATGTGATTCTCTACGATATCAAGAATCGTGATGCGACTGTGACTATGACCACGACAATGATTTAAAACCTGGAATGTGACGACGTGTGTTGAGGTTGAAATAGAGGATTAGTCCACTCTTTCCCCTTTAATCCAATTTTGATTACAATTAAAATTAGGAATTATACTACCTCCGGTTCCATATAAAAGAGATAAATACACTTTTTAGGTTCATTGAATAACTAATGTATTTGGTCTATAAGGTCTCATAAGAGATAAATGCATTTTTTAGGTTCATTGAATAACTAATATATGTGGTCTATATTATAGACCAAATACATCAGTTATTCAATGAATCTAGAAAGTGTATTTATCTCTTATATATGAGACCAGAAGTAGTAGTTATAATTGTTATATAAAAAAGTACAGTGATAGCCAAACTTACATTTGATCTGTAGGTAATTCAATGGTACACTTACAAAATCTGCTCTTGGCCTTGTTTGTATCTGTTTGACTGTTTTAGCGTCAAAAGCAATCTAGATCACTATAGCCAAAGTTCCATGATGATTAGCCAGTATCAAAGAACAGAATTGTGTTGTAACAATTTCCACCCACACGCTACCCTTAAATATTATTTATGATTGTCTTTTCTTTATACCTTTTTTTTTCCTGCATGATACTTTTGTAAAGCTACAATCATGCATTAATCTTTATGAAGATAAGGTAATAAAAAATATTTGTGTCAAACACTTTTATTTTTTAAAATTAAACTTATGAAAAAGGGCAGCTCTTCATAATTTCATTGTCAATGAATTTATGAAAAATACAACACTTCTTTCATTCTTTACGAAATTGTGGATACTTCAACACAAAAAAAAAAAAAAGCTATCCCCTAGCATCGTGTTACAGTGGAACTTTTTTTTTTTTTTTTTGGGGACAAATTATTAAATGGAACCTCTTTTTTTTTGGTCAAAAAAGTGGAACCTCTTGAAAGGAAAACGTTAGCGAGTCATGACATACGTGATTTACATTTTCAGCCCAACACCATCACTCATCTAATACCCAGGCCATTGGGCCGATTTCAGGCTTACAAACTAAAAAGGGCTTTGTTATTTAAGCCTCCTCTTTTAATTTTCCAACCTCCCCTCTCCTTTGAAAAGACAATTTTACCCCTACTAACTTTAATCAAATCCCTATATTTCACTCACCTCTCTCTCTCTCTCTCCCCCTCCCTCATTTGTAACCTCCCCCAATCCTTGTTCTCTCTCTCTAAAGCTCTCTCTCAAGGTTTCTCCCCCTCTCTCAAGGTGTTTCTCTCTCTCTTTAGGTCTCTCCCTCCCTATAAGCTTTCTCACTCTTTGTCAAGCTTTCAAACTCTTTTCCACCCTCATCTTCCACCTTCAGGCACCATTGAGATAAGTCGCACATCCCTATTTTGATTCTGTATATTTGTATGTCTCGTCACCCTGTTGACGAAAACACTCCTCAACAAGTTTACACATGTTTAAATTTTGAATTTATTGTGTTTACGTCAACAAGTTGACGAGTGTGTAAATATTTGAAGCTGTAGCTGTAGGTATTTACACACGCGTTAACTTGTTGACGAGACTATTCGTCAACTTGTTGACGTAAAAGTCTGTTGTAACACCCTGCCTAATTTAATTATTTAGCTTATTAATTTAGGCATTTTTATGTTTTAAACTAAGGGTTGAGTAATTAAATTGGGTGTTGTTAATAAATTTAGGAGTGTGATAGAAGTGGCATCAAGAGAGATTTGAGTAAGAGAAAAGGTAAATGGGTCTTTCACTTATTAAAAAGAGGGACAAGATGGTCCCAAAATAATTTGAGAACCATTTCCCCTCATTCTCCCTCACTCTCTCTCGACAGGTCTCACTCTCCCTCCTGCCTCTTGCTTCGTTTTCTGCTTCTTCAAAGGAAAAGAGGAGAAAAACCTAGGGCTTCATGATTTTTGGGGAGGAAAATTCGTAGAATCATCCCATCTTTTGCTTGGAAAGGAAGGAAGCTAAGTTTGGGTTCCACATTTTCAGAAACTTGAAGTGGTTCCAAGAGAAAAAGGGGGGGAACTCGTGTTGAGAAAGAAGAGGAGAAGAAGATCAAGTCTTCCACTTCCTAGCTCATTCTCTTGAGCATTTTGTGAGTTTTTCTTACTTAGTGGTTGGTGTTAACACACCAATTTATCTACTTTTATAGGGCATTTTTAGTATCTAATTATACCATTTTGCACTGATTAAAGCACAAAGATACTCATTTATGTCTTATTATGCAGAAAAATCATGAAGACATCACTCGGAGAAAAAGATGTAAAAAGGACCAAAAAATGGCTAGTTTTGGAGAGTTTTAGCACTACTGGACAAGCGGTACAACTTGACCTATATCCGTACTACCGCATCTAGAGCGAGAACTTCGCAGTGGCGCACTTCGCCTATACCACCTGGCTCCGATAAAATAGTCGATGCAGCCGTGCCAAAGGCGACGGCCGTACCACAAGTGATGTCGTGGTCAGCGGACGCAAGGGTACGGTCTAGCATCATCAACAAAGCTCGGTACGGCCGTGTATGTATGCGGTACGACCATACCCCGTCTCAGAAAAGTGCAGATTTGAAGCCAGATGACTTATTCGCAGCCTAATCTATAAATAGGGGCTCTTAACATTTTCTAAAAACCTTTTGACGAATTCACAAGTCAAGAGACACCGATTGAGAGTTCATATCAATTCCCTGCCTCTTTTCATTGATTTGTGTGTTTCCTTGGAGCTTGATGCCATCCCGAATCGCTACCGGAGCTCGTGAAGAACGTGCTTAAGGACCGTCGTCATACCGAAAGGGTGACCCGGTTTAGATTTATTCTCTTGTTATGGATCATTCTGATTTTATATTTAAGTTTATGTTATTATCATTGACAATGAGTAGCTAAATCCATCACTAGGGATGATGGGGGATCCTTTACAATATTCTTGATGCTTTGTCTATTTAATTATATGAGTTTCTATTGAATGTTTGAGTGTTTTATTCCTATTATGCTTAATCCTATAAGGTCTGATCAACCTTTGTTTAGTTGGCTTAATTGTGGTAACAGGATCATGATATGTTAACTGGAACCATAGGATAAAAGAACTCGCTTTATATGTCGGATAGGTTATAGCTTGTTTCTAAACAGTTATTAGATTAACAAACCCACTTGTACTTAATGCTCTTTCCTTTAATTACCTTCTAGGACCAAACAGAGTAATTAGTTAGGATGAAGGCTTTTACAAGCTAGGTAGCTCTTAGTAATTTAGAGTGGGTGATTAGTTCTCTTACATAATAGTTAAGTCATATCAATTGTTTAGAAAACTCAAGAGTAGAGTATTGGTGAACCCAGTTCCCCTAGGCTTCCCATAACATAGTCAAACCGTTCTCGCATTCATTTGTTTATTGCTTTGATACCGACAACTTTCATTACTTGCGTACTTACAATTTTTGCTCGTCTAATAGAATAGAATCTTATTAAGTCATTGGTACTCGCTCATTCCCCGTGGGTTCGACAATCAGAGTCTTAATTATACTCCACTTTTGTTACGAGTTACGATCAGGTGCACTTGCCTGAGCCACAACAAGTTTTTGGCACCATTGCCGGTGAGTGATTGTGATATTAATTGAATTAGAGTTTTTATTTGCATTATGCATAATTTTGTTTAGTATTTGTTTTCTGTTATTTTTATTTAGTACTAAGACATTCTAATTTGGTTACCTTTGGTGTATGCAGACAAGGTCTCAACATCCTGAACTGATTTTTTATCCTGAAATTGAAAGAACACTTAGATTGTTGAGAAGGCAGCACCTAGCAATGGCTGACGAACTGACGTTGAACGAGTACTTCACACCAATTACGGATGTGGCGGACAGTGTTAACTATCCGGCAATTGAGGCCACTAACTTTGAATTAAAGCCAACACTGATTTCTATGGTAGAATAGCCAACACTGATTTAAAGAAGATTGAAAAAGGATGGCGTTGACCCTGCGTTGACCCTGCACTCTGCTAGGGTTTGCCTACGAAGCCGTCTTCTCCCTCCCGGTGCTCCTTGGCCGGCGGCCTTCCGGCGTAGAGCGACGTTGCAGTCGACCACCCACTCCTTCGTCCACTCGCGCCTCTTTTTCTCGTCCCACAGACTCTTCTCAGCCGCGAACGGAAGAGTGAATTGCACTCTGTTTTACGTCCGTCTTCTCCCTGCCGGATCTTCTTGGCTGGCGGCCTTCTGGAGCATAGGCGAGGTTTCCCCGGCCGCCCTGACCTCCTCCAACCTCGGCGCAACCTCTTGGATGTTCGGCGCAGTCTTCTCCGCCGTCAACACAAATCAGAGTATCTGGAAAAAGAGGCGTTGACTCGTGTTGACCAGTGGCCTCTGCTAGGTTTGCGATCCACGCCGCTGTGCACTACGTCTCGCCGCTGCCTGCCTGGCTACGACTCAGACTCCCCTCCTCCCCTTCTATCGCGGCGCACCTGTTACATCCCTCGGCACACCTGTTATTGCGGCACCTGTTACGTCCATTGGTCGCGGCACTCTTGCTTAGTGCATGGCGCTGCCTGCACCTATTTGCTCGTGGGCCTGTATCCCACCGCCCTCCCCACCACCGCCTCCCTCTCCCTCTCAGCATGCATCCCCTTCCATGTCGTCTCCATCACCTTCCACGGTGGCCCAAAAGAAGTCCTTCGCGCAAGCACTTTCTAAGTCTTGTGCCATCCCCATTGATCTTCTACCTAAGCCTCGGCTAATTGGTGATTCATTGGCAATTCAAATCCCTGAGGATGAGTATAAGACTGGCCTTGAAGCTTGCAAAAACAACCTCCATGGTCGCTTGATTCTTGCGAAGGGCGATGCTCCATTCAAATACAGTGACTTGCGCAACAAACTAGCGGCCCATTGGAAACCTCTAGGCCAGTGGCACATGGTCTCGTTGGGTAAGGGTTTCTACGAGTTCTCGTTTGCCTCCTCTGATGATTTGCGTAGCGTTTGGTCTTCTGGCTCTTGGTCACTCAAACCCGGTATTCTTCACCTTTCACGGTGGACGCCTGACTTTCACCCTTCTCTTCAAGGGCAGTCCCGCACTCAGTGTTGGATTCGCATCATAGGTCTACCTCAAGAATATTGGAGGCCTCGCATTTTATTCTCCATTGCTGGTGGATTAGGTGTTCCCATCGCGCTGGATGAAGCAACAATGAACAAGACTTATGGCCACTTTGTGCGTGTCTTGGTTGATTTGGATCTCAAGGAGGAGTTACGTGACCATATTTTGGTGGAACGACACGGCTATGGTTTCAACGTTCAGCTGGAGTATGAGAAGCTCCCGAAATTTTGCACTTTGTGCAAGATAATTGGCCATTTGAATACAAACTGCAAAAGGCATGGTTATGCTCCTCCTGCCGCCCGCAAGAACATTCAGAATGATAAGACCTCGGCTGCTGGCTTGGTTTCTAGGAAGCAAACTGATAAAGAAAAGGGTGTTGCTAATTTGGCGCATGTTCAGGCCGAACATATTGGCACATCTACTGACACAATTATTAAGAAGGTACCTCCTACTCGTGCTGATGTTATTGGTGTTAATAATGCTCCTTTTCTTATTGAAGATATGCAGCGTGATCCTAATCCTTTGTTGGAACTCATCCCGAACCAAGCTGGTGGCCTTGCAAAGCGTGTTGCTAACTCAGCGTCATAGCGTGGAACTTGAAGCGATTCCGTGATAAATGATACTCTACCTTCTCAAAGATGCTCAACCCGAGAAGGTCAGCCGACTCCATAGCGGCTACTATTGTGGTAGCCGATAATGAAACCCATTTCTCCAGGTATTGTTGATTTAGACCAAGATGCTCGACTCGCTGAAGACACAGTTGTGCAGGATTCTTTTGTACAATCTGATGTTGCTGCTGATTGTGATGATGCTGATATTGTCACATCTAGTGATAATTTGGTCACACCTCCTCCAGTGGCTCCAGGTGCGCAACCTCCTAATTCTAATGATGTTAATGCGGTGGATAGTTACACCAACCAGAATGTTGCACATGACATGAGAATAGTTGGTAAACTTTGGGGGGAATTGGATCCTGAAGATGAAGATGTTGATGAGGAAATTGCTATGGATACTCCTAGCAGTAGTTCTAATCAAATTACAGGTTCTAATCAAATTACAGGTTCTGCTTCTAAATATTTGGAGGATGGCCCTGATGGTGATAATTTTAGTCCTATTATGTCTAGGTCACAGAAAAAGAAGCAAAAGAAAAGCTAAACAAGCGACCAAAGTCACGCTTATCAAACCCGTTCTAGGGGGTCCTAGAAATTTTGCTTAATGAAGGTTCTCTATTGGAACCGTAGGGGTTTCGCCAACCACGATACAGTTGGTATTGAAAAAATCATAACATTCATCAACCAGATTTGCTTTTTATTTGAGCCTTGGATACCCATATCCGATGTTAATACTTCTTTTTGGAGGCGATTGCATCTCTCCGGCCGAGAGTGACTAATAACAGGAATGGTTCTTTGTCTAATCTCCTGGTGCTTTTGCTCGATCAATTATCTCCCATCATCGCAATACTTCTCAAAGAAATTTACATTTTCTGTATGGAAGGGCAATCTATTTTTGTTTGTGGTGTTTATGCGAGTACCTATTATTTGACCAGAAGGAGACTTTGGTCTGATTTAATCTCTCTACAAACTTCTAATCCAGGTCCTTGGAGCTACATTGGGGACTTCAACTCAGTTTTGGGTTCTCATGAGGTGAAAGGTTTAAAATTTCCTCTAAAAATTGCTTGTGATGAGTTTCATAATTTTACGGATTGTTGCAATTTGACTCACATTTTAACCAGAGGGGCTGAGTTTACTTGGAGTAATGGCAGGAGAGGCATTGCTCTTACGGAAAAAAGGCTTGATAGAAGTATGTGTAATGATGCTTGGCTGGATTTTTGGTCTACCACTTCCTGCTCTACTCTGGTCAGAAGTACTTCTGATCACTTCCCATTGTTAATGGTCATGAAGAGGGGAAATGTGCGTATTCAAGCTGCCTTTGAATTCCATAAAATGTGGCTGCAGCATCCTGATTGCAGGAGACTTGTTAGTGATGTTTGGAGTCGGAATGTGGTGGGTTGTCCTATGTATATTCTCTCTCAAAAACTCAAAGCTTTAAAGAAGGATCTCAAGACTTGGAATAAGATGGTGTTTGGTAACATCCAGGTACGGGTTGACAATGCTCTGTCATGGATTCACCCGAGAGCTTATGGCTTCACGGTGCTTGATTCGATTCTTTGGAGCAAGAGCAGCTAGCTCAAATGGAACTTCAACAAGCTCTTTCTTATGAGGAGGAATTTTGGAGGGAGAAATCTAGAATTAACTGGCACTGTCATGGTGATAGAAATACTAGTTTCTTCCACAAGATAGCAAAGATCAGGTACGCTTCCAAAGCTATGACTGTTTTGAAAAATGGTGATGCTCTTCTTGAGGAGCAAGATGATATTGCGACTCATGTTCTTAATTACTATACTTCTTTGTATGCTAGCCCCAATGCTTGTATTTCTAATGATTTGATTAATCAAGTGGTGCCTACTATTGTCACTCCTTTAGATAATGTTTCTTTGATTGCTATTCCCTCGTGTGAGGAAGTTAAATCTGCTGTTTTTGCTCTCAATGCGGATGGAGCACCGGGCCCTGATGGGTTTGGAGGTAACTTTTACCAAGCCTTTTGGGATCTTATTGGTGATGATGTGTGCAACTTTGTTCGGCAGTTTTTTACCCAAGGTTGGATGCTTCCTAATATGAACTCCAACTTGGTTATTCTTATTCCTAAAATCATTGGAGCAGATAGGATTGAGGATTACAGACCTATAGCTCTGGCGAATTTCCAATTTAAGATTATTACTAAGGTGCTTGCGGATAGACTTGCTCTTATAGCTCCTAAGGTTATTTCTCCTCAGCAATGGGGTTTTCTTAAAGATAGGCACATTCATGAATGTATCTGCATTGCTTCTGAGGCAGTAAATTTGCTGGACTACAAGTCTTATGGAGGGAATGTTGCTCTTAAATTGGATATTAAAAAAGCCTTCGATACTGGATCGATTTCTTATTATCCGTGTTGCGTGCTTTTGGTTTTCATGACAAGTTACGCCATTGGGTCAATGTTATTCTTCATTCGGCTAAACTTTCTTTTCTTTGTTAATGGTCGCTCAGTTGGCTTCCTCACTTGCAAAAGAGGTGTGAGACAAGGAGACCCTCTATCTCTGCTTCTTTTTTGCCTAGCTGAGGATGTTCTGAGTAGAGGTGTTTCTCACCTGATGTCCTCTGGTTCTCTTAAGCCTTTTACTGGGCCTAATAATCTTGTGATTCCTAGTCACGTGCTCTACGTAGATGATGTTCTAGTTTTTTGCAAGGGAACTAAACCGAATTTAAAGGCGCTTATGGCTTTGGTTGGGTCTTATAGTCAGGCATCCGTCAACATCTCAATTTGGGTAAGTGCGGGTTTTATTCTAGTAATACCACCCCTTCAAAAATTGCTCAGATTATGACTTTGGTGGGATTTGGTCTTTGGTCATCTCCCTTTTACTTATTTGGGAGTCCCTCTTTTTAAGTGCAAGCCAAGACGGGTGCATCTCCAAATTCTTTGATAGAATTATCAATAAATTGGCAACTTGGAAGGGCTCTATGTTATCCATTATGGGTAGAGTTGAGCTAGTGAAGTCGGTCATTCAAAGTATGCTCCTTCTGATTTTCGCATATATGCATGGCCGCCTCTCTGTTGAATTCTTTGGACCGTGCCATCCGTAATTTCATTTGGGCTGGAGACATTAATATTAGAAAGATAATGACGGTTAAATGGGACACTTTATGCTCTTCTACTATTGAAGGTGGCCTTGGGATTAAATCTATTAAAGCCCTCAATGAGGCCTCTCTCCTCAAGCTCAGTTGGGATATGTTGTCTTCTAGTAAAGATTGGGCCATTTTTTATCGCTCCAGATTTTTCAAGAATAAAAAGCCTATTGTCAGGTACATCAAGTCCTCCATTTGGTTAGGCATCAAGATCCATATCTCTACTGTCATGTCTCATTCTAGTTGGCAAATTGGCGATGGCAAGCACATTAATTTCTGGATGGATAATTGGCTTTCAGCCCCTCTGGTGCAGCTTCTTCATATTCCTACGGTCTTCCACGATCAGCTGATTGCAACTGTCTCAGATTTTATTCAGGACTACTCGTGGCAGATACCTTGTCGAATTTTGGCCTCTTTTCCTCATGTTGCTTCTAACATTGCTTCTATTAATATTCCTCGCTTTCATGATGTTGATAGGTTAGTTTGGTCAGACTCTAGCTCTGGATTGCTTTCGTCCAAAGATGCCTACCTGTATTTCAAGCACTCTAAGCCAAATGTCTCCTGGAGCAAAACTATTTGGAACGCTGCTATTCCCCCCTCCAAGTCTTTTGTTATGTGGCGGTTGGTTCATAATCGTATGCCTACTGAGGAGCGCCTGAAATCTAGTGGTTGTGTTTGTGTTTCGATCTGTAGTTTGTGCTATGCGGCTGCAGAATCTACTGATCATTTGTTCCTTACTTGTAGCTTCGCCAAGTCTCTTTGGGTCTGGTTTGCCTCTTTGATTAACTATAACATTGACACCTCCACGATTTTAGATATTTTACAGGTCTGCAAACTTAACTGGAGCCCGCAAGCTAAAATCGTGGTTACCGCTGCTATTATCAACATTGTGTGGGTGATTTGGTTTTGCAGAAACAGGCGAAAGTTTGACAACAAGAATATTCCCATTCGAACAGCTATGAATTTAGTCGTAAGCTCGACCTCTCTGTCTGGTAACTTAACTAATTGTTGTATGTCTTCTTCCCTACAGGAGTTCTCGATTCTCAAATATTTTGGTGTTCGAATCCATGCTCCAAAAGCTCCTATTATCCTCCAGGTAGATTGGACCCCTCCTCCGCAAGTTGGGTTAAAGTCAACACTGACGGATCTGCTAGGGTTCTCCCGGCACTCCGTGGTGGGGGTATTTTTAGAGATAAAAGTGGTCTTTTCTTGGTCAGCTTTCGCCAATTAT
Organism: Calophaca sinica; assembly: GCA_037113605.1. Taxonomy (NCBI): domain Eukaryota; kingdom Viridiplantae; phylum Streptophyta; class Magnoliopsida; order Fabales; family Fabaceae; genus Calophaca; species Calophaca sinica. The sequence continues at coordinate 73,273,609 of CM073731.1, read as the reverse complement.
TTTGGTATTGCTTCCTCTGCAGGCGGAACTCATGGCCGCCATGATGGCCATTGAGGAGGCTAGCGTCGATGTTGGACTCGTCTTTGGGTGGAATGTGACTCTTCCCTGGTTGTTCAAGCTTTTCATAACTCGTCTTAGCTCAGTGGCATTTAAGGAACCGGTGGAAGAATTGCATCCATTTAGTTTCCTCTATGACTTTCAAAATTTCTCATATTTTCAGGAGGGCAACCACCGTGCGATATAGGTCGCTTCTTTTGGAGTTTCTTCCAAGACCTACACCTGGTGGAACTCTATCCCTAGCTTTATTAGGACTGATTTTTTCCGTAATAAGTTTGGTCTCCCAACTTTTCGCTTCAAATAGTGTTGTTTTCTCTATGGACCGGGTCTAGTTTGGCCTCTTCGCTGGGTTTTGATGTGTCGCAGATGATTGTTAATGACTTTGGTGCCAACATAGTTGGGATGATAGTCATTATAGTGATGCCTATGCATGTCAACATCTGGTTTAGCCTTTATAGCGTGATTTATTTAGGCGAAGTTTTTCTTTCTTGTTGGTTTCTTTGTTGTTTTTTTGGTTCATGGGTTTTGGCCTAGTCCCCATGTTTTTTTGTTTCTTTTTTTTCAATAAAATATAGGCGGGGGTACTCTTTTTCCTACTTGATGTTTTTTCCCTAAGGAGGGTTTTGTATCAGAAGGTTTTAACGAGACCCCTCTCCTTTCTTTTGCCTAAAAAAAAAAAAATCTATGGTAGGAAACCATAAAGCGTAGGAAATCATACATGTGGTTGGATGTATGCATATAACAAAAAATTAGAACAACCATACGCTTTAAAAAGTTATGACAAAAATAAAATTTAAATAAAAATATACTTATTAGTTCTGAAAAAACCTTATCTTATATTTCGCTTTAGGCCTAGAAATACGTTGGGTCAGCCATGTATATCGACAATGTGTTTTCAGCTTATTTTCATAAGTTTTCCAAAATTGCTGAAAAAAATAACTTACAGTTTATATAAAAATAATTTAACCACGTTCCTTTTTATTATAAAAATATGTTACATATATATAAGTACTTATATGATAAACACTTATTTAATAACCACTTAATTAAGTTATTTACCAAATATACCCTTATTCTGTGACCCTTTTCATTCTAATTGGTGCTTTTTTTTTTATAGCAATTTTAATTGGTGCTTTAGGTAGTGATGAAGCTTAGTGGAGTAAATGACTCTTTTGTTTCTTATAAAAAAGATAGGAGGGAGTATTTAAGTTTTGTACGGTAATATGTCGTTTTGGAAGATTGGTGGGTCAGCTATACTATAACTATTTGCTAGAGTAAACACTTCCAGCAATAGGATACATCTTGATCAGCTTTTTATTTAAAAGGACGTTGTTCTAGTTCAGCAATCTGGAGGTTCTGCTACTGAGATTTTGCAATTTTGTTGTAGTTCTAGTTCTGCGGGTACCATTTTTTGCAGTCTTGAGGTTTTGGTTTTAGTCGTCCACAAAGAATAGATGAAGAATTTACAATTACATTTCTTTATTGTAAAGCTAATATGACAAATCGTTTTTGGGTCTCCACCATCGTGATTAAGGCTTCATCAGCTGCTTTTGAATGTGATTCTCTACGATATCAAGAATCGTGATGCGACTGTGACTATGACCACGACAATGATTTAAAACCTGGAATGTGACGACGTGTGTTGAGGTTGAAATAGAGGATTAGTCCACTCTTTCCCTTTTAATCCAATTTTGATTACAATTAAAATTAGGAATTATACTACCTCCGGTCCCATATATAAGAGATAAATACACTTTTTAGGTTCATTGAATAACTGGTGTATTTGGTCTATAAGGTCTCATAAGAGACAAATGCACCTTTTAGGTTCATTGAATAACTGATGTATGTGGTCTATATTATAGACCAAATACACATACATCAGTTATTCAATGAACCTAGAAAGTGTATTTATCTCTTATATATGAGACCAGAGGTAGTAGTTATAATTGTTATATAAAAAAGTATAGAGATAGCCAAACTTACATTTGATCTGTAGGTAATTCAATGGTACAATTGACAAAATGCATTTAATATTACATTGAAAATAGAAAATGACATATATTTTTGGACAATTTTTTCTCCATAAATGTGACATATATATTGGAACGGAGGGAGTAATATGTTTTAACTTTGATACACTTCTACTTCAAAACCAAACACACATGGTCATTTTCCAAGCCAATTTTGCAGTAGATGAATATGAACAATTAAATAACAAGGATTTTCATGTTGAATAAAATGTGATTATAAGGACAACATACCTTGGAAAACTGGCTTCTATCTTTCATGGAATTGCATACTGTTGGCATTAATGCATGAGCACAGTAAGAAAAAGCAAAAAGGCTCATAGCTGTAGGCAATCCTTCCCAATTAACTAACCGGCCTCTTTCATGAAACCCCACACCATCACCTTCACCAACCCACACAACACAACCAATTAAAATAACAGAAGCCACTACCCCACCAACAGAAATGTAGGCCAAATCTCCCAAGCTTCTCAACCAAGTTGTTGGTAATATTACCAAAGCAGTGAGCAATACAAATCCTCTTTTACCTCCAATTCTAAGGCCAGCAACTGTGAAGCTCATATTTGGAAACAGCTTTTCCATATTGTCACCTTCTAATATAAGAAGCTCCACAGCAATTAAAAACAGCTCTATGTATATGAAAATTGCTATCACAGCTCTTCCTTTGTACCCAAAAGCAAACTCACCTATATCAGCATAGGATTTGATTAGTGGATTTCCGTTCATACACCTTTCCAGAAGTACTGCTGTGTACCAACATATCATGGCAATTAGCAGCATAAAACTCAGCCACCCTCCTTCAGAAAGATCATATGGCATTGACAGTATCCCAATACCTGAAAAAAATCATATTATCATAGTTAGACAGAAAATAATTATAAGCACACAAATTAAGTATACATTACATACCTAATCAGTTATAGCTAAAGATCACTATTTTAGTGAATAACAAAAGTTTTACACTTTAATTAAAGTCTGCAATTTTAATTTTAATTACTCACCCTCTGGTTTAAGGGTACCCACCATGAATAATTAAAATTGGAGGAAAGGGAAAAATAAATTGGATGAAGCTTTATAGTGATATACCAAATAATAATTGAAAAAAAAAAACATTACTTTTTTACATTATGCCAACACTTTCAAAGAATATTCATACCCCACTTGTTAAACTAACTGGAATTGTAGAACAAGTGTTCTTAAAAACTGTCTGCGGATCGTGGTCACAAATCATGATTTTTTGATGTTTCATATCAAGAAGACGACCACATCAGCGGTATTTAACTGCGATTCTCTGCAATACGAAGGATCGCCATGCGAGTTCGCAACCACGATTTATGACTTATTATTTAGTTTTCAGACGGAGTTTGAGAAAGAGAGTGTGAGTGTGTTAATGCACAAAATGGTGAAGCTCACCTTCTCCTCGGAGCAACGTCCTCTCCTCTCTGGTACGGATGGGGGGTACCTGCAAAAGGCACTCCGATGCCTAAGTCAGATAGGGCTTTTGGAGAAGAGAAGGCGAGTTAAGTGTTTAGGATCTCAGAGTGTGTAGAGAGTATGCAAACCTGGGGGGTCAAGCCCCCTTTATATAGTGGAGTCTCGCATAAGGAGGATAACCAGCGATCCGGATTCTGCGCGCGGTAACTCCTCCCCCAAGCTTCAGGGATCAGCTCATCTCTTCCTAATATCTCGCACCTGCCAAGTCCGTCACGTACTAGCTACGTGATCCTCAATCTGCGGAGTGGCAACAGCTCCAAGCGTCGTCTCCAGGCGCATCCTTTTCTAGAAGATTCGAGAGTCATGAGTCGGCTCGCCCCTGACCCGCTCGGTGCTAACACTGGGGCGATTATATCCGGAGGGCGGGTTTGCCGCGTCCCGGGTCGGACGTAGCTCGTCAAGCTCGGAGAAGGTCGGATAAGAGCCGGACAGGTTCGGTTTGCTGGGTATCCTGGAACTCGGCTTGGAGACCGGTCCGTAACAGAGTGAGATACCTGTTAAGGCGTTGAGTCCATTGAAACATGTTTTGAAAAAAGTGGTTCCTCCACTGTGTTGCCCTGAATTTGAAACTTGAAGTTGGCTTTCACTCTCCATAGTTCTCTGAAATTTGGCAATCCAATCCTTTGTTTCCTCTACATTATATGTGATTGGCAAGAAGAGTGTTACGTGGTCGATTAATTCCGTACAATATTCACAATATATAATTAGTGATTCATCATGCACTTAAATTGAAGCTACAATACTGCTTTAAGCGAAGAGACACTGACTTGTGGAGCTTGATTAGATAATTATCATCTTTAGAAATAATAATAGAGTGTTAGGTAGTTTTCTGCTTAAGAGGTGAGCAAGCACAATGCACAGAAGCCATCACATGTGTCATCCACCTCTTTATTAACACTATTCATCCACCACCACTAGCACCATGAGGTAGCTTTTGTGGGGGCAATTTTTTTTTTCTTCTTTACATCTATGGCCTTTTTTAGTATTAATTTATTCATAATTAGCATTAAAATACGGAAGATGAATAAGAAAACGTGCTATTTTTATTTATTATTATTGAAAACATTAGAGTCTAATATTCTATTAGGAGAAACTTGTGCTTCTGTACTGCTCTAATTCATTTAATAAAATTTACTTGTCTAAAAAAAAAAAAAAATTCTATTAGGAGAGTATTCGTCTTCTTCAAGTTATGTATTGTCTAGCCGTGTGGGTTTATGAGATAGTGACAATTTTTCTTTGGAGATCCAAACCAAAAACATTCAATGTAACTAAGCTTAACATGAGAGAAATTCATTAACTAGTCTTGTGAATACCTAACAGTTAATACGTGTCAAAATTAAATATAAAGATTCTGTCAAAAAAAAAATTAAATATAAAGATTATTTACTCTTTAACAAGATAAAATGATTATCTTATTCAAACAATTTAGAAGGAAAAAGTCCATTAATATGACTTACATTATTTTAGAATTTTGTTCTCACAATTGAATGATATTTATTTTTCCTTTTCTTATTTGTGCCACAGTTTTTTTTTCCATCTTTACAGTATATCTAATTAACTGCATCTTGCTTCATTTTAATTTTGGAACTTATGTTATCTTCTTCGTAGCTATCTTTTTCAATTGCTTTATGTTCTTAAAATCAAAACGGTGTTGATCCATCATTTTTTTTTTGAAAAAAGTTGATCCATCTTAAACTTCTAATTTTGATAATGCTCTAATTTATAAGTAGTGAATGATAATATGTAATGTATTTGTTAGTGTATGTGCAAATTACACGTGCACACATAAGTAGTGAATGATAATACATATAATGCATTAATAGATAGAGTTTAATTTATATGTATCAATGTAAAAAAAAAAAAACAAAATACTTTACATTAGGGGTGAGCAAAAAAGTATGACCCGATCGAACCCGCAATACCCATGACAAAAATTTGTCAAGCGGGCGGATTGACTCGGATTTCCGGATTTTCGGGTTGAAAAAATGAGTTTCCAGCTTTTAAAATTGGTTAGCTTCGGTTCCAAAAGTTTAGAACCACCGGTAACCGAACCGACCGAACCACTCTTGTCACAAGACTTATGCCACTTTTCTATGCCTATGAAAGAAAGTAGGAGTGGACAAAAAAGTCATACCGACCCGCACCCGCAAAATTCGACAGCAAAAATGAGCATTTGGGTGGGTTTAATCGGTTTGTCGGATTTTGGGTTCTTAAAAACAGTTCTAGATGGGTTGCAACGGGCAGGTTCGGATCACTCAGAAAAGATCCGTCGGTGTCTGAACCCGACCACATATACATGAATATCAATAGTCTAGCAATGAAAAATACGAAGGAGTTTCAATCCTATTTTTCAAAAGTCACGTGAACCACTGAATAGATGTGACAAGTTACTGCACCTCCTACATTAGTAGTCTTGTGCCATGACTCTAAGCCATCCATTTCATAGGCTTTATTAGACCACTTTATAGGTAATGTGTACCGTCATTTATCACCACCACAATTCACTTTATTATTATTTTTTCTCTCTAGGCCTTCTATCATCTACTCATTTGTGTCTAAAAAAAACTAGCAAAATAATAAAATCAGAGAGAGCTTTGAGAGGTCGAGAAAGAGAGAAGCAGAGAGGGAGAGGAGGAGCACGTGACTTTTCAAAGTTTTTATGATTAATATCTTTAATTCAATTAAACCTACTCAACCATCTCATTTCTTTTATTTCTGAAGAAAAAACCCACCGTCTCTTTACATTCTGCTTCTCTCTGTGTTGCCCTCAATGTCAATCTCCACCACTCTTCTCAATCTCTCCTCCAACTCTTGCCGCCGAGAGGAATTTCTCCCATGAAAACATGCTGCCCCATCACAACTTCTCTTTCTCTCATCTCCACTATCTCTTTTTCTTATTTTGTATTTTGTTGCTCTTTTTTGGGTTGTTGGTAGTATGGATTTCTTGGTTGCTGCTCTTGTTTTGTATCTAGATGCACCGATTAAGTGATATTGCACTCTGGTTTTGTTCTCAGATTCTCGTTTTTTTCTTCTGATTTTGGGTGTTTGGGTTACCTCTTTGTGACCTCACTCGAACCAACCCACCCGATTGAGTCCGCCACCCGCCAAACCCGCATCCGCACAATCCGACGACTAAAACGGACGGAGATGGTTCACATATGAAGAACCATGGTTTGGGCCGGATTGAGGTTTTTAGGCTCGAACCCGCCCGAACCCGACCGGTGTCCAGGCCTAAAAGAAAGCAAGAAACACCACTCTGTGTGACAGTGGGATTTGGACATTGACGTGACATTGGGTCTTTTCACAATGAACTTGCTAGTAGCTTCCACCCAATGAAAACAAATCACAAGGATTACCATCATTTTTTTTTCATTGTTAAATGTTAACCATATTGATTCAGTGTGTTTTAGTGTTTTCCTTTAAAACCTATTAAATCTATAGAAAAGATATTTCTAGAATAATTAAATCCTGCCTTGACATCATCAGAGGACGAAAACAAAAAAGCGAAGTTAAGATCACACTTAAAAATTGGGAAGAAATTATTTCTCTCAAGAACCGGTGGAAGCATAGAGCTACAAAACATTTTGCAACACAGGCTCAAGCCCAAACTTGTCGCCATTGTCCTCTGCTTCTCGTAGTTGTTCATTAACTTTGGCAAGGAAATAAACCAAAGGTTTCTCTTCTCTTTTTACTCTATTGTGCCAAGCCACCTCACTCCCTCTTCTCCTTGCTTGCTTTTTTTCTGTCTATGAGATTTAGGGATGATGGGGAGCTTGGTCGTAGGGTGACACCACCGTTTTTATTTTTGCGATGGAGATGGACTTGCATGGGAACGTTTACGGTGGCTCTACGCGACAGAGGGGTTGGCCACGAGGGCAGTAGTGACTGTGCCACAATGGCATTGCGACGGCCAGATCTGGAGGGAATTAGTGCTTCTGCAAATGTAATTGTGCCTCTACAAACCCATGAAACTACATTTGCATTGCGGTGGAAGAACCGTGTCATGGTGTTTCTGAACCCGTGTCAACCCACCCATTAACCCGCTCACGACACAACCCGTCACCTGACTTACCCAGTGACTCAATCGGACGGGAATGGTTCATAAATATTGTCATCGATTGTTCTTCGATTTTAGCTTTTTTGGCCCGTAACCGACTGATGATCAGCCCTACTTTACACCATCATCCAATCATATCTCACCATGTAGATGTATGTTGAAATATTTTAGGAAATGATATAACAACGTGGCATAATAGTGAGATATGATTGGATGATGGTGTAAAACTTTTTTATACTGTCAGTGCATATAAATTAAACTCTAATAGTTATATCACTACAACAAAAAAAGAGTCTTACCTGCAATAAGTATACCATTTAGCGGAGATACATATCGCCACTAAAATGCTTACCAGCAATTACATAATCCAATGCACAAATTGAGTAACCTAGTCAATTACACAATTGGTTGAATCGATTAAAGATAAAAAATAAAATAAAGAAATGGACAAAAAAAAATAAAACTAAAAAGAAAATTGTCATAGATAGTTTGAATTAGAGCCTATTCGTTTTATATTGAATTGAACCAATCGAGAAGAATGAGAAGCGTTTAAAACAGAAATAGAAGTTGAATGGCAACCGAATTGACGAAGTCAGGAAAATCATATCCGAAAATTAAAGAAAAGAAAAGAAAATCAGATCAGAAAATCAAAATCTAAAAATAATAAATACAAAATTATGATAAAAAATCAGAATCAAGAGATAGAGAACCAGATAAACATTACCAGAGAGCCTAGTACGGGGTACTAACTTTATGTACGGTCGTACCTACCTATTTGTACCTATGCAACCTTGTAAATCTTTTCGAGAGCTTTCCAACGCCACAAAGATCACCTCAATCGAACATTCCTAGCTCAAGTTATGGTCAAAATATCGCAACAGTGTAAAAGCTGAATTCTGCCCTATGTATGGCCGTACTGAAGGGAAGTGCGGTCGTACCACTGGAAAACTTTGGTGTTTGCCCAGACTGACTGCTCTATACGCTCCTGCTTCTGTGCGCAATTAGGTACGGCCGTACCGAATGACTGTCAGGCCGTACCGCTGGTCCAGAAGTGCTAAAAATCTCCAAAACTAGCCAGAATCTTCCCAAAATTACTTCTTTTGCTTTCCATGTTGTCTTTATTACTTTTTTGTATAAATGAGGAAATAGTGAGCATATTTTATCTAATAAGGAACAAAATCATAATATTTTATACTCAAAATACCCCAAAATAATAGACAAAATGGAGTGTTAACACATCCCCACACTTAAGTTTTCGTTTGTCCTCAAGGAAACTACTTGGATAATTATAAGAAAAATTGAAATTACTAACCAGGGGCATAAATGAGATACGAGACAACAAAGTAATATCATAAGAAGTGCTAAGTAATAGAATACCCAAACAAGTTCACCAAGTCTGTGATTTATAAGTCACTCTTCTCACCACTCTCAAAGTGTTTAAAGGTGTAGTCATTAACTCTCAAATTTTTTCAATGAAGTGACATTAGCATAGGCTTGTACATTGACCAAAACTCTACTATCAAAATCCACTTATCATGCAAAAGAGGAAAAATGGTCTTTCATGGGTTGTAATGAGGCCAAGGTAAAAATGTTAGGTGGGATAAAAAAACCAAGGTAACAAAAACCGGACCGGACCGGCCGGTCAGACCGGGAACCGGGCCATGGTCCGGTCCAGATCACCCCCTGGAACCGCCTAGCACAAAACCGGATAATAGGACCGAAAAACCGGGTTAAACCGGTGAAAACCGGGTTTTGGGCGGAACCGCCCGGTTCAGAAATAGGCCCTTTTAAAAAAATAAAAAAAGGGACGAAACGGCGTCCACATCATGCTGTAAAACCGAAGAGGAGGTGGAGGAAGAAGAAGAAGAAGAACCATTCGTTGCTAAAAATCTCATCATCAAATTGGAACGTTCTTCCTTAACAGAACCACTACCACCACCTTGGTTGGTGCAAGCCAACAAATCAGAGAGTGAAGGATCGTAAAGAGAGGGTAAAGGTGGGTGGTGAAGGGAAGCGGAAGAAGATTCAAGAAAACCACCAGTTTGATTTTGAGATAAAACTCTTAAGCTTTTCTCTTCTGCTTTGTTGTGGGATATGGTAATGTTCAAAACCCTCCTTAGCCAAAAAGAAAAGGGGTAGCTGCGGCTGCTTCTGGAAAAATGAGTGGAGCAAAGGAATTCTAGGGTTTTTTAGGTTTAGGGTTGTGTATTGGGCTGAAGTGGAAGTAATGTTGGGCAGCGGGTGTAATAAGAAAAAGGTAGCGGTGTGCGCAGTAGAGATTCAACCATCATTTTCCATTCCGCTATGAAGATTTCACTTGAGAATTTGAATCCGTCAAGTCCGCTCACCTTCTAGACTTTGACCAAAAAAAGGAAGCTGCTGTTAGATACTCTATCACCAGTTTATTACACTATTATCATTGTTTTTATTACTTTATTACTAACAACATTAATCAACAACAAACTAATTAAACCAATTATTTTATTTGGAAATAATTGTAGTAGTCAGAAAAAATCCAACACCAACTGCTAGTACTTTTATAGTTTTACTTTTTGTTTTCTTTTATTAAAAAAATCAATTTTGTTATATATATTATATATTTAGTATAAAAAATAATATTTTATTAGTTCCATGACATGTTATTTTGTGTATAAATAAAATATTATGTATATATATTATATATTTGGTATTTATATATATATATATTTAAAAAATAATATTTTATTCTAACCCGGTCCGACCCCGGTCCGACCCCGATCCGACCCAAAAACCCTGAACTCTGACCCTCACCGGTTCAATGTCCGGTCCGGTTTTAATTACCTTGAAAAAAAACAAAGAAAATGTCATGCAAAGGGTCAGAAACAAATCAACTAAAGAAATAACTTTTTTCTTTTTCACTTTAAAGAGTAGGCAAGAATCCCTCTAATATTTATCATTTTTTTCTTTTTATATCTTGAAGGCAATAACTCATTTTTTTTCTATTCTTTTTCTTCCCTTTTTTTTCTTTTCTTTCCTTTCCTCCTTTTATGCTTTTATGCAACAAATAAACAATTTAATAATTCTAGGAGGGGAAAGTAACTGCTAAGCCTTCCTTTTTATAAACTTTCCTAAGAGATTTCTAACACTATCCTTTTGATTTTTGCCACTAATTGCTCTAATAAAAGTAGTTTCCAAGGTTACCTCAATAAAAGAAATAATAATCAATAACAATGAAAGGGTACCAAAGAAATATAATAATAGGCACAAAAATTGGCAACTAGTGAAAAAATATTTGTTACAAAATTGAAGTGCGCCTAAAAAATTCCTAAAATTGTCCATACTAAATTCACATGAAAGTAAATTTTTATTTGCTTTGTAATGGTCTTAGCACAAGTTCTAGAATACACAACATGGAAACATATCACTCAATCAAAGAAAAGAGGTAAAAAGTATGATGTGACATCTTATTTAGGCTCAAATCTCACATTTAGTGGTTTACACAGACAAGTTGAAACTCATAAAACTCCAATGCTAATTATCAGCGAATTCTAAAACTAGCAACAATCTCATTTCAATCACATGTTGTCAGAAATTTTTTAAAAAGTAGCCCCTAAATCAGAAAAATATCAAATTTTTCATAATTTAATAGTTATAAGCATAGCCAAGTAATTGTAATTATAGTTCCCTTCCCACACTTATTTTTAGCAGTGTCCTCACTGCTAACAGTTATAACATAAGCAATAAAAATTTATCTACTTAAAATAAGTGCTAAAAATAATTTAAGGTGGAAAGGTACTCCTCTCTGAAAAATTTCACGAGCAAATTGCGGGAGTGATTCACTTAATGTTGCTGCCTTGCCAAAGCCTCTACAGAAACTGTAAATCATAATAAACTATTAAAAATATAAACTAAATAGAATTAAATAACATAAAATGAAATAACACAGGTTACCTCCTGTAAAGCGCTTGTTTAACGTCGTGAGCCTGACGGTTTGCTTAAAAGTGGTCAACTGAATTTTGCATTCATCGCATTTCCTCTTCTCCACTTTTTAACCATGTGGTTCAAGTTGTTCTTTTTTTTTCCAAGTGGTGGATTGATTTCAAAATGTTGTGGAATTTTTATTTTTTCATCACCCACCACTATACTAGAATCCTGTAGGTTAGTAATTTCTTCTAAAAGTTCCTGCACTCTTAAATCATCAAAGCTATTAAAAACAACCACATTATTAGTAAAAAAGGAAAGAGTAAAAGAACATGGATTTTTAATAGAATTTAAAACCTTTAAAACATCATCTTCTTTATCACTTTTTATAGTTACATTTCCTTTTTGAACTTCAATGACTGCTTCACCGATTTTGGCCAAAAGAGTTTGTCTCAAATTAATTAGGACTTCCTCCTTTTGCTCCAAATCAAGAACTATAGGGTCTTCCTTGTTCTCTTCATAAGTGCTACCTTCAGTAGGAGCTTTTATTTCAGCTTAACTCACTTCAGTGGGAGTTTCAATTGTTTCTGAGATTAACTATTCTTCACACTTAGGGTCAGACTTGGGCTCTTCAATCAACTCTTCAATATTTTAGATTAAGCTCGACTTGAGCAGGAAAAGTATGTTGTTCCCTCTGAGTCATCACTGTTGTTGGAGCAGAGTCCTGACTCTCCACAGATTCAATAGGAGTTTCGACAACATCAAGGGGGTAACCAGGTTTTTTTCCTTCAAAATTTAGCCAAAATCTTCTCCATGGTTTGTTCTTCAATTAACCCTTCATCACTCTCATGGATAATGACTTTGTATTCCTCCATGGTTAATTCTCTTTGATTCTGACTTTCCAATGATTCAACAGGATTTTCGAAAAACTTGAATTGGTCACATGTTTTTTCCCAAAATTGGCAAAAATCTCCTCAATGGTTAATTCTTCAATTGATTCTTCATCACTCTTATGGGCAATGACTTCGTATTCCTCCATGGTTAATTCTTCATCCAGAGTTGCTCATATAATCTACTTTGAATTCAACCGAGAACTTGTAATAGCCTTGCCATTCATGTTCTACAAAACCACAATACTCACAAAGAAGAAGAGAACCCATGAGATTATTTTTTTCTAATAAAATAATAATAATAATAATAATAATAATAATAATAATAATAATAATAATTGTTTTTTTAAGAAAATAAAATAAAAACAAAAACACTAAGTAAAATAGAATAAAATAAAATAGAATCAAAGTAAAGTTAAATAGAATCAAAACAAAATGATATAAGATAATATTATCATAATCCAATCCTTATCAAATCTTTTCTTAAATTCAAATTCAAATTCTATCTATATCAAATCTCAGATTCAAAATAAGATAAGAAAAAGAAAGATTAGGATAAATATATAAGAAAGAGGAAAATCTTTTTGGATTTTTGATATCAAATTTAAACAAAACAAAATAGAACAAAATAAGATAAGATCTAAAGAGATGGACAAAGAGATAAAATAAAACAACCAAACAAATATTTAAAATCTAGACAAAACGATAAAAGAAAAATCTTTTTAGATTTTTAAATGTAAACCTAGATCTTAAATCTAAATAAAACAAATAACTCTATCTATTATTTTTTTATGATAATAATCACTAATAATAACTGTTTCAAAAAAAAATCACTAATAATAACTAAAAACAATAATAACAAAAAATAATAATAACAATAGTAACAATTAACATCGATGATGATGATGATGATGATAATAATAATAATAATAATAATAAATGTCTAAACTAATAAGAATCCCGTTAGTTTAATATCGCTTAAACATTCCCCGGTAACAACGCCAAAAACTTATTGCGGCTCAGGCAAATGCACCTGATCGTAACTCGTAATAAAGTACAGTATTTTTAAGACTCCGAATGTCGAACCCACGGAGAATGCGTGAGTACTAAATTAATAGAGATCTTTATTATTTAGACGAACGAAAGTGATGGTTTTAAGAACAAAACGATTAAACTATAAATAAAGAAACAAAGCAATGTCACAAGAACAAAATAGAGATCAATTAGAAAAAGCCTAGGGGAACCGGGTTCACTAATACTAGATCCTGAATCTATTACATTGCTATTACGAATTATATTTCCTTATTGAAAGCCAACCACTCACTCTAAATTACTAAGAGTTGTCTGGCTTGTAATAGTCTTTCTCCTAACTAATTACTCCGTTTGGTCCAAGAATGTAATTAAAGGAAAAAAACATTAAGAACAAGTGAATTTGTTAATCTGATAACCGAATGGAAACAAGCAATAACATATCCGGCATATAAAGCGAGTTCTGTTGATCCTAGAGTTCCATTAACTAATTGCGATCGTCGCCTCCCATTAATTAATTTATTAAGGATTAGCTACTTCCTATAAGATTAAGCATGCTAATATCAACACATACATAAGGATAATAAGGAATTCAAAATAGCAATTAAATAAATATCAAGAACATCGTAAAAGTTCCTCTATCACCCTTAGTGATGGAGTTAGCAACTCATAATAAACATTCAAACAAGAAATCCTAAAAGAAAAAAAAAGAAGAGAGACAAGAGACAAGAGCAAAAGACCCTCACTCAGAGAGAATGAATTCTCTCCCAGAGAGTGAGTTAGTTCTCAAAAGGGGTGAGAATGCCTATTTATAGGCTCTGGTGCAGATTAGGTCAACTGGCTTCAAATTTGTCTGTTCTAGGTCTTAGTACGGGGGTATTGACTTTATGTACGGTCGTACTTCGCATTTTCTCGGCGCTGGGTCGTACCACACAACATGTACGGCCATACCACACCTATGTACAGCCATACCTACCTATTTATACTTATCCAGTTTTGTATATCTTTTCGAGAGCTTTCCAACGCGACAAAGATCACCTCAATCGGACATTCCTAGCTCAAGTTATGGTCAAAATACCGCAATAGCATAATAGCTGTATTTTGCACTATGGACGGCCATACTGAAGAGATGTGCGGCCGTACTCCAGGAAAACTTCGGCGTTGGCCCATACTGACTGCTCAATACTCCCCTGCTTCTATGCGCAATTAGATATGGCCGTACTGAATGACTGTCAGGCCGTACCGCTCGTCCAAAAGTGCTAAAAATCTCCAAAACTAGCCAAAATCTTCCCAAAATTACTTCTTCTGCTTTCCATGTTGCCTTTGTGAATACATGCCTTGACAGGATTGTTTTGATGATTGTCAAAAGAGAGTTATGCAAATAGTCAACTGTGCAAAAAGCGGAAAAGTATACCAAGACGCATACCAAGGATTGGAAGACTTCAACTCTTTGGGTTTTAGGTATTTACTTATTTCTTAGGACTATTTGTAAGTAGTAGTAAAAAGCTCTCAACTAAAATAAAATCACACACCCACAATGTTTTATCCAAAATATATTTTATGATATTTTTTCTGAATTATTTCAGTCACAAAATATTTTGAAAAATCTTTTGAACAGGTCCAAAAATACCTATCCTTTATCTTGGAAAAATATTTTATTTTTGGCACTTATTTTAAATGACAAACAGAATGTTCATAATCGTTTATGGCATTCAC
The DNA here is from genome assembly GCA_037113605.1 of Calophaca sinica. Lineage (NCBI taxonomy): Eukaryota > Viridiplantae > Streptophyta > Magnoliopsida > Fabales > Fabaceae > Calophaca > Calophaca sinica. The sequence goes on along the minus strand of CM073731.1, from coordinate 73,258,439 downwards.
CGTAATCATTTACGGCTATTTCAATCTTCCGTGTGCTTCAACCAAATTATAATCAATTACAAGAATTTTAATAATCGATTATTTCAGTGGAAAGATATCTTCCATGTTTCAAATTGTTTAATAGATAATCGATTATAACTTTTTTATAATTGATTACAACTTTTCAAAAAGATGTCACTGTTTCAATTTTTAACAAATAATCGATTAAACATTTTTTTATAATCGATTACACTAAAATGAAATCTCCAGCTTGAGCGCAACGGACAAATTGTTTTTAACGCTGCAACGATTAAATATTTTAATTGCACACGTTCCGTCTTGCCTATATAAAGAGCAGCACTGTGTGCATTTTGATGCAACACTGTTACTTATTTTTTGTGCCAAAACTCAGTCAAAATATTTTATCACTCAAACTTATTTGAGCACAATATTTTATTCGAGAGCCTTTTATACTACATAGCTTAATTGTATTTTTCTGAGCTTCAATTTGTTATATCTGCACTTTTGAGTGTATCTTCTTCATATCACTTTTTATTTGTAAAATTATTATTTTTGGGTGGGAATCCCAAGTGGTTCATAGAGAGGTGATATCTCTTGAACTAGTTGCTCTAGTTTAGAGTTGTAAAGGTGTGGTCCATAGAGAGGTGATATCTCTTGAACTAGGTACTCTGGTTTAGAGTTGTAAAGGTTTCTCACTGAACCTGATTTAAAACTAGTATTTTAGTGAAATCCCTTAGTACTTCGCTTTGGGGACATGATGTAGGCCACAGGAGTGTTAGGTGGCCGAACCTGTATAAATTGTTGTGTGCTCTTCTTTGCTCTCTATCTCTTTATTGTTCAAGCATTTACTTTTCAGTTCTTTATTTTATTGCCTTTAATTTTTTTCAGTCATTTATATTTCAGCAATTTAATTTTTGTCATTTATTTTATTGCAAGTTAATTTCTGCAATTTATATTTCAAGTTATTTATTTTTTTGCAGTTAATTTCTTGCAAGTTATATTCAAGCATTTTATTTGCAAAAGTTTTTTTAAAAAGCACCGCTCACACCATTCACCCTCGTCTTGTGTTTGGAGTCACTTGGCAACTAGTGGCATCAGAGCTAGACTCTTGTTTAAAGGACTTAACCGTCTCAAGAGAATGACTTCAAACAACAACGAGGGAAACTCCATGTACAGACCCCCATTTTTCAACGGTGAGGGGTATGGTTATTGGAAGGATAGAATGCAAATTTTTCTTAAGGGTGTTAACCTCGATATTTGGGATGCTATGAAAAATGGTCCTTTTGTTCCCACTCAATCAATTAATGATAAAGTGGTGGACAAACCAAGATCACTTTGGACCGAATATGATAAGAGAAAGGTCCAACACAATTTGAAATCTAGGAACATCATCACTTCAGCTTTAAGCTACGATGAGTTCTATAGGGTCTCAAATTGCAAGACCGCCAAAGAAATGTGGGACACCCTTCAATTGACCCATGAAGGTACCGAGGTCAAAAGGGCTCGAATGAACACATTAACCCATGAATATGAGCTATTTAGGATGAAACCAGGTGAAAACATACAAGATATGCAAAAACGGTTCATCCATATAATAAACCATCTCAGAGCTCTTGGGAAGGTCTTCAACAATGAAGATTTAGTTAATAAAGTTCTTAGATGTTTAAATAGAAACTGGCAACCCAAGGTTACCGCTATATCTAAATCTAGAGATTTATCTACTATGTCTTTGTCGACCTTGTTTAGTAAATTGTAGGAACATGAACTTGAATTAAATCGACTCATTGAGAATGAGGAAAGTGAAAAGAAAAAGAAGGGAATTGCTCTCAAAGCAAGAGTAAATGAAAAAGGAGACTCTGACGACTATGATAGTCTTGATGAGGATGAAGAAGACATGAGCTCCATGGTTCAAAGATTTAAAAGGTTCATGAGGCATCAAGGGAAAACAAGCAAGTTACAAAATCCTCAAAAGAAAAATGAGGAAGGAACTTCCTTCAATCCAACTTGCTATAAATGTGGTAAAAAAGGTCACATAAAACCCAACTGTTCTCAAAGTCAGAAGAAAAATGAAAGATTGGATAAAAGACCACAAAAGGATCCAAAGGAAAAAAGAGCTTATATTGCTTGGGATGAAAATGACATGGACTCATCTGATGAATCAGAAAATGAAGAGGCTAACTTATGATGAGCTACTCATTGCTTGTGAAGAATTCTATAATGAAACGATTAGACTTCGAAAAATTGTTTCTTCTTCTAAGAAAACTATTTCCTCTCTTGAATCAAAAATTCTTATTTTAAACCAAGAGATGGAAGTTCTCAAAGAAGAACAAGTTGTTGTGACTGAAGTTTCCACTTGCACTTTTTGTGAAAACCAAACGAACGAAATTTTCAAGTGTGATGAATGCAATGTTTTGAAAAACAAGATTGAAGATTTGGAAAACACCCTTGCCAAATTTACCATGGGAAGGGACAATTTAAACATTCTTTTGAGAAAACAAAAATGTACTTTTGGAAAAGCCGGTTTGGGTTATGATCCAAAAACGCATGAAAAATCTTTCAAACTTGTCAACCACAACAACACCTCAAGTAGTCCTTTCATTAAATGTTTTTATTGTAGTAGAAAAGGTCACACTGCCTCTATTTGCAACATTAGAAAGAACAGGAATGTGGTTGCTAAAAAGATGTGGATTCCTAAGGATGCTTTGCTCAAGACTAACTCATCTGGACCCAACATGGCTTGGGTACCAAAAGTTAAAACTTGATTGTGTTTTGCAGGTGTGCTTGAAAGCCAAGAGCTAAATGTGGTATCTTGATAATGGTTGTTCAAAGCACATAATAGGAGACAAAAGCAAGTTCTCATTAGTGTCTCCCAAAAGGGTGGTTAATTTTTATTTAAAGTGTGCTAACAAGTTTATGGAGGTCACGTTAACTGTAAACAATTATGTGTTCAATATTAACAAAGATAAGGAAACAACTGTGACTAGAATGAGTTGGATGAGAACTAGTAACCCTTATCCTAGTGCTTTATTTTGCTATCTCTTTTACTGAATATTTTGTTGACTATGGATTTCTGATGCTTCATTGAACCCATGATACTCTATTTTGGTTATTTTTTGCCACATATAGTTACACTTATATGCACGTGCTTTCCATGTCTTTCCCTTTATCTTTCCCACTTTTTGATGTTGCCAAAAGGGGGAGAGTTATATGATTCAGGGGGAGTGAATTATATTATTCATATTGTGAGGGGGAGTTTTTTTAAAAAATATGTGCTTAAACTCTGATATCTTTTTATGAAAAATCATGCTTATTTATCATTGCTATATTTCGATTATACTTTACTAAATTCCCTCCGTGAGATGTTTGTCATCATCAAAAAGGGGGAGTCTGTGAATACATGCCTTGACAGGATTGTTTTGATGATTTACAAAAGAGAGTTATGCAAATAGTCAACTGTGCAAAAAGCGGAAAAGTATACCAAGATGCATACCAAGGATTGGAAGACTTCAACTCTTTGGGTTTTGGGTATTTACTTATTTCTTAGGACTATTTGTAAGTAGTAGTAAAAAACTCTCAACTAAAATAAAATCGCACACCCACAATGTTTTATCCAAAATATATTTTATGATATTTTTTCTGAATTATTTCAGTCACTAAATATTTCAAAAAATATTTTGAACAGTGTCCAAAAATATCTATCCTTTATCTTGGAAAAATATTTTATTTTTGACACTTATTTTAAATGACAAACAGAATACTCATAATCGTTTATGGCATTTACCATAATCGTTTATGGCTATTTCAATCTTCTGTGTACTTCAACCAAATTATAATCGATTACAAGATTTTTAATAATCGATTATTTTAGTGGAAAGATATCTTCCGTGTTTCAAATTGTTTAATAGATAATCGATTATAACTTTTTTATAATTGATTACAACTTTTCAAAAAGATGTCACTGTTTCAATTTTTAACAAATAATCGATTAAACATTTTTTTTATAATCGATTACACTAAAATGAAATCTCCAGCTTGAGCGCAACGGACAAATTGTTTTTAACGCTGCAACGGTCAAATATTTTAATTGCACACGTTCCGTCTTGCCTATATAAAGAGCAGCACTGTGTGCATTTTGATGCAACACTGTTACTTATTTTTTGTGCCAAAACTCTGTCAAAATATTTTATTACTCACACTTATTTAGGCACAATATTTTATTTGAGAGCCTTTTATACTACATAGCTTAATTATATTTTTCCGAGCTTCAATTTGTTATATCTACACTTTTGAGTGTATCTTCTTCATATCACTTTTTATTTGTAAAATTATTTTTTTTGGGTGGGAATCCCAAGTGGTTCATAGAGAGGTGATATCTCTTGAACTAGTTGCTCTGGTTTAGAGCTGTAAAGGTGTGGTTCATAGAGAGGTGATATCTCTTGAACTAGGTACTCTGGTTTAGAGTTGTAAAGGTTTCTAGCTGAACCTAATTTAAAAGCTAGTGTTTTAGAGAAATCCCTTAGTGTTTTGCTTTGAAGACAGGACCTAGGGCACAGGGGTGTTAGGTGGCCAAACCTGTATAAATTGTTGTGTGCTTCTTTGCTCTCTATCTCTTTATTGTTCAAGCATTTACTTTTCAGTTCTTTATTTTATTGCCTCTAATTTTTTTCAGTCATTTATATTTCAGCAATTTAATTTCTATCATTTATTTTATTGCAAGTTAATTTCTGCAATTTATATTTCAAGTTATTTATTTTTTTGAAGTTAATTTCTTGCAAGTTATATTCAAGCATTTTATTTGCAAAAGTTTTTTAAAAAAGCACCGCTCACACAATTCACCCCCCTCTTGTCTTTGGAGTCACTTGGCAACAACCTTTATTACTTTTTTGTATAAATGAGAAAATAATGAGCATGTTTTATCTAATGAGGAACAAAATCATAATATTTTATACTCATAATATCCTAAAATAATAGACAAAATGGAGTGTTAACAGCCTTCTATGCTGAATGGTACTCTTTAACTGATTGGTTTGAAAACCCGAAGGAGAAACAACTTCAGCTAACAAGGAGAATTCTGGCTGCACCTGCTTGGAAAAAGCCTCCAAGTGAAACTCTAGCAGTTTGGGAACCAGAACCTGCACCTCCACTTGCATCAGAACCTACAACTCCTCCTCCTCATTCTACGGCTATGATTGCTCATGCATCTGCCTCTGCTTCTTATAGTCAATCTGATAATGTTGTATTCCAAGGGTTATCTTGGACAGACTGCTTGAAGACAATAGGGAGTTTAGAAAGTTCATGGTCTCTTCCAGTCAGAAACATGATGAAATTGCTGTTATGCTGAAGGCAATTTTGGAGAAGCTGAACAAGCCCTAGAACGCCCTTAGGACTTTTCACCTTTTGTTATTTTAGCCTTGTACCTGTTTTTCCTTTGAGTTCAAACACTTTTGTAATTTGGTACTCTTTTAATTAATGAAAAATTGATTATGGTGCCTATTCTGTTTTAACTTTTTTCTATATTTTTTATTTATTTTATTTACTCTGTTTTGACAATAATGTTTCTTTATATTCTTAACCTTTTTGTCTGATGACAAAAGGGGGAGAAGAAAATAGAGAAGAATAGAGTAATTGACGAACTCAATGTATCAACCAAGTTTTAAAATGTGTTAAATACCATGCATTGCATGATCTGATACATTATATTTGGTATGCTCTGATACATAATATTGGAATTAATGTTTATATCCTATGCTCTGATACACTACACTGGAATGTATGCTCTGATACACTATATGTTTAAGCATGCATCTGATGTGATTACTGCACTTAGAAAATATTTATATGTACTTAATTCAGGGGGAGACTCTGAAATTCTCTTAAGAAAATATTTTTCTAATGGAAAATTGTTCATCAATCTATGTGTTTGTCATCATCAAAAAGGAGAGTTTGTTGGAATCAAGTGGATTCAGAAACAATGACCTTTAATTGTTTTGATGATAACAAATAATGAAAAGAACAATTTACCCTCTGATGTGTTTGTTAGTGTGCAGAACTTAGTGAGTAAGTCACTATTCATCAGATGGAATTATCTCAGAAAGCTGTGCCTCTGTACGCATCTCACCCTCTTGTCCATTCCTCTAAGTCTGTCATTGATCATCTGGTAATTGCTGATGACGTCAGTGTCTTATAGCATCACTCTGATGACCATGCTCTGGTAGTCAACGCTCTGGTAAGAAGCTCTAGTAGTCAACCCTCTGGTAGACCATCATGATCTGGTAAGACCAAGCTCTGGTAAGACTACACTGTTGGAATCCTGCGTCAGGTACTGCAAGACTCCGGTATATGTAAGGCCAAGAAAAACTACACTGAAAAACTTGCCTCTAGTCCAAGCTTACTCTGGTAAGCAGAGTATCTCAGTAACAAGAATCATCTGGTAGAAAGATGCCTCTGGTTGGAAACCAGACTGAATGAAGCATTAAAGGCTATTTCATGCATTAAAGAAAATTCATTGATGATCTTCTAGTGTACAAGGAATCAAAGGTCAAAGAGAATATCAATGGATATAATCATTAAATGTCTTGCTCTGAAAGTGTCTAAATTTCAAAAATTACCACAAGAGGACAGAAACTGCTTTTGACAACTGTGTCAATGTACGGACTGCAAAGTGAAAATGACATGACTCACTAAAAGCCATAAAAAGCGGATCTCAAGTTTTGTCCATTGGTGAAAGACATGTTAGGTCACAACAACACTATTTGGAACCCTAGCTATATATATCTTACCCAGTCCACTGAAGAAGGTTAACGCTTACAAACGAAGTGCTTTATTCTTGCAAGACAGTGAGCAACCAAGAAATTATTCCAAGTCTCTGAGACCAAGTGAACAAGCACTTAATCGTTTTATTCTTTATATTAGAAAGTTATCTTTGTGCTTAAAGCTTTTCATTGTAAATCCTCTCTGCTGAGAGCCATTGTTATTATTTCAAAGTATTTTTGAACTTTTGTATTTAGCCCAATAGTGACTATTTTTCTTAGAGGTTTGACTGTATTAAGTCGTTCTAAGAAGTTAAGAGTATAACCAAGTCGGCAGTAGTATACTCTTAAGTGTAATCAGTTGATTATAGTGGGGAAATTCTTCAGTGTGGTGAAGGGACTAGACGTAGCTATTAGACGATAGTGAACTAGTATAAATTATTGTGTCCTCCTCTCTCTTCTTTTTACTTGTTCTCATTGTTATTTTCGTTTAAGAGTTGCTTTGAAAATGTTTTAAAAAAACATAAATATTTCGAAAAGATTTCTAAAACCTAATTCAAACCCCTCCGTTTCTTATGTTTTTGTCACGTTCAACAATATCACCAACCATGAACAGTATGAATGAGCAAAATTAAGGTGAGTGAAGTCACATTGTCATTAAGAATTTATTCGACTAAGACAAAAAAAACCTCCACATGATTCAATAGGCTCTTCCCGGTAGCTACTGTGGTATCAGAACATCATAGAGGTAAAATTAGAAGATGATGCACCCGAGAAAAGTTAATTCTTGAAAACCATGCCCACCTCCAAAAACAAGCTGCAACTTAAATACATGCAATGACCCCGTATTGAAAACAATACGTAAATGACCATATCAAATTAAAATGAGCAGCCGGTACAGAAACTTTGTAATCATTAAAGGAAATATTAAAGTAATAAAACTAAATAAATTCCAATACTAAAACGGTTAAAAGAATTTACAATATTGAACGTTTTGCCTTAAATAGTTTTGACGTAATTGTGCAAAGGCTTATAGAAACTTATTTGAAATTGACTAACTATTAATTCCATTTGTTAACACATGAAAACGGCAGAAACGTAAAGATGGTTCTGTCCAAACTTTTTATATCACTAGTGCGAAATACACCTAAAAATTAGACTTATAACGCCGGTTTTGGAAATAACCGGCGTAAAACGTGAGGCGGTGGCATTTTTGAAATTAACGCATCAATTTTTACGCCGGTTATTTCTAAAACCGGCGTTATAAGTGTCACAATAAAAATGGATAAAAAGAGCGAAACTTATAACGCCGGTTTTTAAGTAAAACCGCGGTTATAAGTTCATGTTATAACGCCGGTTATATGAATAACCGCGGTTAAAAGATCCTCGTTGAGGTTCTGAGTTACTAATGTCCTGACTCCATACTGAGGATCTTACCTGACCTCGTTTGGATGCTGCATCGACTGCCAAATTTGTCGAGCTACTCTAAACTGAGTTCGACGATGGATTCTTCAATAATCTAATTCTAAAACGAGGTGAGCTTTAAACCTTTATTTTATCTCAACTAATGTTTGTTCTTGATGAATTCGGCGCCGATGTCAAAAGACGGAGGCGGCAAATTGATGAAAGCATCGAACAAATTCGATCTCTCGATAACGAAGTCCGCATAGCCGACATTAGGAGCTCCACTCTTTCTCGACATCCATTTGTCGACATCTATAGAATTGCGCAAGCCTACATCTCAGAGAATTCCTACTTTTAACGCCCGGTTTTTAGTTAAAACCGCGGTTAAATGTTCTGGAGTATAACGCTTAGGTTTAGTTAAACCGCGGTTAAAAGTTCTAGCATAACGCAGGTTATACTAATAACCGCGTTAAAAGTGCCCTTTTTCACTTATTCGATCGCCAAATTTGTCGACCTACTCTAAACTTAGTTCGATCGATGGATTCTTCAATAATCTAATTCTAAACGAGGGTGAGATTCACTCTTTGTCGATATCCATTTGTCGACATCTATAGAATTGTAAACGAGGTGAGCTCCATTCTTTCTCGACATCTATTTGTCGATATCTATAGAATTGCCATTACATTCAGTAGAATTCCTATTTTTAACGCCGGTTTTTAGTGAAACCGCGTTAAAAGTCTAGGTATAACGCCGGTTATAAGAATAATCAAGCGGTTAAAAGTTTACCTTTTTATTTTTAAAATGTAAGCTATAGCGCCGTTATTTGGGAAACCGCGTTATAAGGTGTTTTAAAATACAAAATCAAACCCTCACTTACGCTGTTTCTCATTTTCCTCTTCGCCCTTCTTCGCTCAGTACCTCTCCCTCCTCTCACTCGCTGCCCTCTTCGTTCTCAACGCTTCCTCTATCGCCCTCGTGCCGCTATTTTCCTCTCCGCCAAGACTCAAACCATGAGCCATCTCCCCGACCATTGTCCTCGCCACCATCGCTTTGCCATTTACAATCGCCGCACCATCTCGGGCTGGCTGGCTTCCTCGCCGCGATTTCTTGCTCGAATATGTCATTTGTTGTAGTCCTTTTCAACCTCAGAATCCTTTCGCCGCACCATCTCGCATCATCGTCACTCTTGAGCACCGCTGCGTCCTCTCAAAGTTGGGTTAGTTTTCTCTTCCTTTTCTTCTTGAGTTAGGATTGGATTATCAAAGACATTATTAGCTATTCCGTTAGGATTGTTTCATGGAGTGTGTTTTCTTTTGGTTGGCTAAATTTCTCTTGGTTATTGTTTAGGGAATGTGTTTTCTTTGTTGTGATAATCTTTGTTACCATAGAATCGCACATTCACTTCTTTTCATAAGTGCTTTTTGATGGAACACTTAGCTTGTTTTGATCTTCTTTAGAATGTAATTCAAGGATATGTTGTGTAAATATTGGATATGAGACATGGAACCTCTTTTATTGTGTTTTGGGTTGTTCTTTGTGATTGGAAACTTAGACTTGTTTTGGGTTAAACTATGTTAGAGAAGTTTTAATGGTGAGAAATAAAGTTTAGGAGTGATCATGTTAAAATTGAGATTTTTATATAGTGTGTTAGTTAAATATCTAATTGTTCTAACTTATGCATACAAACATGTCAATGTTAGTTAAATATCTAAGCATAAAAGTATGTGTATATTATTTCAGAACACAGTTATGGATCGTACTTGGATCCAACGTTGATGGTTGTCAAGCCCAACCCAAAAGAGTCTAATGAATCTGTTCAAGCTTACATACTGGATAAGCTAATTCAGCAGGACAAAGATGTTTTCTTAGGACCGTACTGGCACAGGTGAATACATTTTTATTCATAGCATACTTTTTCTCTCTGTGTTTCTAATATACCTTTATTGTTGTTACCTAGTAATCATTGGCGCTGATTATCGTTTGTCATTCCTAAGCATAATCTCATAGTCCGGATATGCTCACTTCATCAAAGCGCCAAACCTACGATTAAGCGTGTACTTGAGGGGGTAAACTTTTAATTTACTTGTCATACTTGTGATGTCATATATGTATTTATCTTATATCTATAACTTATATTATTTTATCGGAGCTATGATGATGGACTATAATAGTAAGAAAGGTCCTGGGAAAAGGAAAGAGGCCTAATTGGAACATACTCAGCAGAAGTAGTTTGTCTTTATATAATATTTACATATTGAAAGCCGTATTAGTTATGTGTATATATAATTTGTACTAATTTATATTGTCATTTGTAGGGGCCTTACCAAGACAACTCATGGGCGTGGTTATTATGTCATGAAAACCATGTTATCCATCATGTACGATGAAGATTACCTGATGGGATTTGGTAATAAAATATTTCATATCTTGTTATTTGATCTTTTTGATACCTTACACTATTTGTAGTTAGTTAATTACATATGTTTTGAATTGAACTTAGTTATTTGATGGTCGTGGCACAAACTCATACAATCATGAAGAAATTGTCGAGATTCGAAAACATGGGCTAGCGTTTTTTTGTGACTAAGATTGAAGAGCAAAATCTAAACCTAGAACCACCAAGACGCTAACAAGAAAAACAACACAACAAAAATGAGAAGGTTTGAAGAGAAGAAAAAAAGGATAATAATTGTGTAGCTAATAATTCGTAGCATTTAGGAGTTGTCTCAATGTTTAATTAGAGGATAGTTGAAGTTTTGTTTTTGACAATAGAGTTTTGTTTTTTTGTCCGAATGTTAATTAGGAGTTTTGTTTTGTTTTCTTCTTCGTGAGTTTTGGAGTTCATGATGATTAATACATGACCGGATTTGTATGCAGTGGTTGTATGTATTGGCGCTCATTGGCGATCGAAATGGAAATTTCTAAATGTAGTATTAAAAAATTGATGCATCTATGGCGCTGGTTTTGCTTAAAACCAGCGGTTAAAAGTTATATATGGCGCGTTTTTAAAAACATGATTAAAGGTGACTTATAGCGCCGGTTTTGCTTTCTTAGAAAATCATGATTAAATGTCACATACGGCGCCGGTTTTTATAAAAAACCGCGGTTAAAACTTTTTTTTTCAATTTTTTTTTTCTTCGCTATAAGGAGACTTATAGCGCCGGTTTTCAGAAAACCGCGGTTAAATGTCACATACGGCGCCGGTTTTTATAAAAAACCGCGGTTAAAACTTTTTCTTTCAAATTTTTTTTCTTTTACTTCGCTATAAGGAGACTTATAGCGCCGGTTTTCAGAAAACCGCGGTTAAATGTCACATACGGTTAAATGTCACATACGGCGCCGGTTTTTCTAAAAAACCGCGGTTAAAACTTTTTTTTTCAAATTTTTTTTTCTTCTTTTACATCATGATTTTACTCCGGTTTTATAAAAAACCGCGATTAAAACTTACTTTTAACCGCGGTTTATAAACCGGCGTTAAATATTTACACCTACAACGTCGGACGAAAAGACGCCGGATTGAAAACCGACGTTAGAAGTTCAAAAAAACCGCGATTAAAAGTGGTTTTTGCACTAGTGTATAGAACTATATCATTACAATTAGATGATATAAATACAAAATATCGCCTCATAGTAAATGAATTATAGAAGAGTTTAACATAAACCATTCAAATAATATTCTATTTATAGTTAATCAAAATAAATATAATAAATCTAAACAATTCATAATTATTTTGACATAAATTAGAATAAAATAATAATATAATTAATTTTTTTATAACTTTTGAAATAATAATACTACAATCCCCCACATATTTCAAAAGTTTAAATAAAATATTTTGAAAAATATTGTAAACAATTTTCTTGGGTTAACACTATGGGTGTAAATGCACCGAATCTTGTGTCTTTTAAAGTATGAACCAGACCTAGACTGATAAGACTTAACACACAGTGAATTGGTGAAGCAAGCTTTATGAACTAGAAACACTTATTATATGTTAGAGGTCTACCAGTTACACTATACACCCCCACAACTCTCGCTGTTGACATTGTTTTGCGCGAATAGACCGTGCGTGCACCTGGTATTCATGAGAGGTCTAGAGATTTAGCCATAAACTCATACAAGTGGCCCCGCTTGACACTCATATAAGTGATTTCATCAAGTGTATGTTGCAATTCATACACCACCCAAAAGGGATATGAAAATCATTATAAGCTATTTAAGCTTATCCTCTCAATAATACAGTCTAGCATTTCCCACACCATACGAAGGGACAAATTTCTTCCATCGATAAATATTGATTGAGAGATTACTTAGTCAATCAACCTCATATCTTGCCAAGTCAAGAGAAATAAGCTTTGAGATTCATAATAAATTAGACTATTCAGGTCTACTTAGATGACTTCTAGGTGACAAAAAAAGTTAATCCAGTGGTAGATTTATTCTCATTGGAAGTTAAACCAATCAATGTCACTGTATTCTTTTAATACGATGGAAAATCTACTACATACAACATCATAGTTTAATTCATGGTGCCTCTATAAAATTTCAGTAGTTCAACATTCAAACAATTGAGTAATAGTCTATTTAAAGAATATATATATATATATATATATATATATATATATATATATATATATATATATATATATATATATATATATGAAGAGGAGAGATCAAATGACTCTAAGAGTAACTTTTGTCAGAGTAACTCCACTTAATAACTCACTATAGACATTGAATTTTATCAATCCAACCGTTGAATATCGTCATATTACATTAACGATCATGCATACCAAATTTTAGATAAATTGGATATTCGTAGCTATGAAATCATATGATCAATATTTTACTTGTATTTTGAAAAGTATATTATACGTTGAATAAAAGTTATTTGACGAAGTATCAAATATTTTTAAAATTTTATGAAATTGTTCTACTCAATAAGAACTTTTAATTTGATGGTTCAATTGGTAAAATTCAATATCTATAAAGAGTTATTTAGACAAGATTTACTCTGGAGTCATTTGATCCCTCCTCAGATATGAAATAAGCTTATAAATTAGACTATTCAAGTCTACTTAGATGACTTCTAAGTGGCAAAAAAAAAAATTAATCCAGTTGTAGATTTATTCTCATTGGAAGTTAAACCAATCAACATCATTGTATTCTTTTAATACAATGGAAAATCTACTACATACAAGATCATAGTTTAATATGGTGCCTCTATAAAATTTCAGCAGTTTAACATTCAAACAATTGAGTAACCGTCTATTTAAAGAATATATATATATATATATATGGGGGTTGCTAATATACTCCCACTTAAAAAATAAAAGGAGTACATTAGCATCCTACACATTTTCACTTGGGCCAAAAAACTCAATCTTTCTTTTTCTAAACAATTTTTAATAATGGATAGAACTGTAATTTATATTTAATTATTTTAAAAAAACAAATCTTTAATTTTCTTCTCTTTCCATGCACTAACCCACTTCCTCATTTCCTAATTCTCCAGTTCCTTAATTCCACAAATCTTTTCTGTGTTTCACTTTGGATGCAACGATAGTCTTCTTCAATTCCTCAATTCCATGTTCTACGTTTCTACTAACCCAATTTTTTTGCTTGCAACAAAATCAATTTCTTCACATTAAATCTCCAATCGGGTTTCCGCCAAGGTCGTTGTACTGCATAAGACGGCGTTGCGGCAGTGTGCGACAGTGTAGGATGGCACAACAGTCGTGGGCTGTGGCAGCTCGCGGTGTTAAAAGGAGTGGCTTGAAGTGTTAAAGGCTGGTGGCTTAGCTATTTGCGATGGAACCCAACATAGTTTGGGTGTACAGATTTTGTACTGATGAGGGGAAAATTGATAACAATTGAGGGCTATTTTCAATTGAGTATTGTATTGTTATAGGTCCATTAATGTACTGATGAGGCAAAAAAAAAAATCCGTCAATGTATATGCATCACGTAAATATGGCTCCATGATTAAAATAAAATAAAATAAAAAAGAAAATATGAAAATGAGGGAAAAAAAAGTGAATCAAAACTACAATTAAAATGAATCAATATGAAACGAAAGCACATTGAGTCAAAAAAAAATGAAACGAAAACAAAGTTGTATTGGGACACAATGGAACCACTATAATCATAAAATTGAAATTGAAAAAACGAGCTACAGTTACCTGTACCTGAATGAATGGCTTGAGAAGTAGATAATGGAGCCAATAAACCCAAAAATGTCAAGAATGGATGGGATGACCTGAAACCACACCACTTGAAAAACAAGAGCCAACGTGCAAAGAAAGGAAGAGAGTGGGAACGATTAAAGTTGGGAAAGAGGATACTAAAAGACTGTTTGCCTTCAGCAAAATAGTAAATGTAAATTACAGTTCTGCCCATTATTAAAAATTGTTTAGAAAAAGAAAGATTGAGTTTTTTGGTCCAAGTGAAAATGTGTAGGATGCTAATGTACTCCTTCTATTTTTTAAGTGGGAGTATATTAGCAAACCCATATATATATATATATATATATATATATATGAGGAGGGATATATTTACTCCAAGAGTAACTCTTCCGCTTGATAACTCTATATAGACATTGAATTTCATCAATTAAACCGTTTGAATATCGTCATGTTATACTAAAGATCATGCACACCAAATTTTAGATAAATTAGACATTCGTAGCTATGCGATCAGATGATCAACATTTCACTTATATTTTAAAAAATATATCATACGTTGAATTGGAGTTATTCGATGATGTATCAAATACTTTTAAATTTTCATGAAATTTTATGGAGTTGATCTGCTCAATACGAGCTTATAATTCAACAGTTTGATTGATGAAATTCAATGTCGATAGAGAGTTATTAAGCGGAATAACTTTGATAAGAGTTACTCCTAGAGTAATTATATCCCTCATATATATATATATATATATATGTATGTCAAAGCTTATTTCTCTTGACTTGACAAGATATGAGGTTGATTGACTAAGTAATCTCTGAGTCAATAAGCTTAGTCAAGAGAAATAAGCTTTTATATGAAGTAGCACATTCAAGAGTTTACATTTTACATTTATACTGTTTGTTTATGTGCAGCTAATAGTTTTCTAAAACCATTTTTTATGTGCATTGAGAGCTGCAGCCAAGAAGGAAAATATTATATATATATATATGAGTTAGGATCCGTTGACACCAGGTGTCAAAAATTTAATCAATTTAGCCGTTGAATTGAAAGTTCTTGTTAAGTTGATCAAGTCTATAAAATTTTACAAATTTTGAAAACTATTTGATACTCCATCGCATCATTTTATTTTAACGAAAAATACGCTATTTAAAATATATATAAGTGTCTATTACTAAAACATATACCAACGAATGCCTGAATTATTTGAAATTTTGTATACATGATTAACATGATAATATAAGATGAGTCAACAGTTGGATTAATTAAATTCGTCTTCTACAAAGAGTTATTGAAAGTGTAAGTCTACTAAATTTGATACATGATGTCAATGGATTCTTACTTTAACTAAAAACATTGCTTGTAATAGAAAACCGATGGAACCAACTCTTATTCGTTTATGGCTTTGAATCAAAGGTATAGAAACAAAGTAATAAATTAAATTCAATTGAACATTCTCATATTGAAAATGAAAAATACGTTTCACATCGGATTCAAAAATATATTATTTTATACAATAAACATAATTGACTTATTTAGTAAAACATGATTAATTCAAAATTAAAATAAACTTTGTAAATGCAAATTTATTGAATGAGAAACAAAATTATCATAAAAAAATACAATTGTTCTATGCATCTCATGCATCCTTCTCAGAAATGTTCAAAACAATTAGTCCCCGATCACAATACCATTTCCCAACAAACACATTGTTCTTTGTCATTACAATCTTATTAGATTCAAGTGACACTTTAACCCCAACTTTTCCCAATAGGTCTATAGAAATTAAATTTTCCCTTATACTAGGTACATGAAGCACTTCATTGAGCCCCGAGATCTTGCCAGATGTGAGCTTTAGAAGAACTTTCCCTTTTCCCAAAACTGCAGTAGTTCGAGAATCACCAAGATAAACATGTTCTTCACCATCCCCTACAAAATCGTAGGAGGTAAAGGCATCTCTGTTGCACAAATGTGTCTAGTAGCTCTAGCGTTTATCACCCATTTGTTCACACTGGTCACAATATTAACTTGAGAAATGACTGCAACAATTATATCATCTCCTTCAGCCAAGTTAGCCCTTGGCTTAGGAGGATTGTCATTTCTCGCTTTGTGACTGCACTGAGGTGCATGATGACATGGCTTTCCACAAACAAAACAAGTACATTTTCTTTTGAAATTGGGATTAGAATTGAAATTGAGGTTAGAAATCTTAGGCTCGTTATCAGGTTAATTATCGTACCTCTTTCTGTGAGACTTGGTTTGAATCAAATTTGCACGAGAAGTCATCATTTTTACCTTTGAAGCGTTCAATTCTTTTCTGTTGGTATCTTCGATAATAACGTGTGTGATCCTTCCACAATTCGGGCAACTTCTCAATGAGGATTCCGGCAACAAACTTATCTTGAAGAGTGATGTTATCGGCTTTGAGACCCTCCAACAGTTTATGGTACTCGTTAATTTGGACCTTAATATCTTTTTCCTTCGTCATCTCCCAATGGTAGTAATTATGAACGTGAACACAAGAAGGGAGGTTGAATTGTGTTGAAAACTTTTCGCAAACTTTAAGTTAAAAATACTTTGTTTTAAATCTATTTGTTTTGATACAGAGATTTATATTAGTTCACCACCAAACTGGTAGCTACATCTAGTCCCTTCGTTCCTGAAGGATTTTCACTATAATCAACCTGATTACAATTTTCTTAAGAGTATTCTACTGTCACAAACTTGACAATACTCTTAACTTCTCAAAATGACTCAGTACGTTCGAGCCTTTGAGGAACCAAGCCTATAACAAGGCAATACAACTTTTACAAAGTAGTTTTGAATACAATCAAATAACTCTCCCAGAGAGGATGAAAAGATTAAGCTCAAAACAATAGCTTTCTAAAAGAAAGAATATAAGACACTGAAGTTCAGTGTTGGTTCTCAGAAACTTGGCACAGAAACTTGATTGCTCACCTGAGTAATAGCTCTTTCAAAATATAGTTTCTAGCAACCTTCTTCAATGAAGACCTTGAGGTATTTATAGGAGTCTTGAGGATAATACCGTTGCACATATTTTCAGCTCCAAATCATTGGGTGAGGAAATTTGAAAATACGTCATTTTCTTCCTTTTCAGAGAATATCGGAATAGTACACTTTATCGTTTTTTTTACTATCTGCTTTTCACACAATTGCCTTGCACGAATTTGTCTTATTCTAAATGTGTCACCTTTGATACCTTGTACATCAAATTGAGCACATAAAATCAAATTCGAATATCATTCCTTAAAGCTGAGGGCAAAGAGAATAAACGTGATCATCACGTGATTCATTAAAAGACTGGATGTTCGCTCAGACATCAATAGAACGCTCGCAACAATTGAGTTTAACAAGTGTCTCAAGATTACATAATCGGATGCTCGCTAAGAGTGCATAGAGCAAGATGCTAGAGTGAACCGGATGCAGACACACATGATTGTATTCATCTTCTTGTGAAATTCTTCCTCTTACTTGAGTGAGTCATAAAACATGAATGATTTTAATACCTACACACTTCAAGACTTATTAGAAGTTAAATTGTTCACTTGCAAATACTTTGTTGTCATCAAAATTAATGAGGTTCTAAACTTCTCAATCGTTTAGGTTCCAATAATCTCCCCCTCTTTTTGATGATGACAAATATCCAAGGTTGATGAATAATTTAGTTTCAAAAATAATTTCAAGGGTCTCCTCCTGAGTTCAACATACTCAGATATAGTAAAATATTTCTATGTAATCGAGTATTCGTATGATAGCACAGGGCATACATGTATCAGAGCATATAATTAAATAATTTGAGGACCAGATGCTGAGATCATTGTATCAGTATTAGACAAAATTGTACCAATGAATATCAGAGCAACTAAAAATATACTATGTATGATGAATGATGCATGATTTGTGTTACTTAAGCGCATTCATCGAACCTTATTTTTACTCCCCCTTTTGTCATCAGACAATAAGAGTGTAAAAACACATCATAGTCAAAAACATTAGTGAACAAGAGAAAAATTTGAAGTAAACATTCACATAATTCATAAGATAATTGTGCAGGGTTAAAACAAAATACAAAACATTTGAGAACAAAAGAGATAAAGGTTTAAGGTGGAGGAGGAGGAGTTGATTGAGGCGATCCATGAGCAGGTTAATAGTATTCTCTAACTGAGTCATTTTCTGAGTTGTAGCCATTAAATTCTCATACTGTGCTCTAGAAATGATGACAGGTTCATCTTCTGCAGCAGGAGGAGCAGGTTCTGGAACCCTTTCAGCACGTTCAATAATGGCCCTTTACCATCTCTTAGAAGTCAACTTCTGGTGTTCCATAAGAACTCTTTGTGATAGACTCAGTCTCCTTTCCTTACTATCTTTAGCCTTAAGGAAGAAATCATCATTTGGTAGGGACCATTTGATTAATCTTCCAAACTTCTGTCTCTTAAATTCCAAGTTCTCTTTCCATCTATGCACCAACTCTTCTGGGTAAACTAAACTCATAAACACTGTTTCTCTATGCTTGAACAGCTCATCAACATATTCATCAAATCTGGCAAGCTCAACTTCTGATAAATCTTTTCTCAGAGCTTCTTCTGTTTCAGCAAGACAGGTGTTGAGAACATCATTCTCAGACAAATAAATTCTTCTCAAATTCTCTCTGTCTTCTTCATCTTGAGTAACAGACTTCAAACGAGGTAGAAGAGCTTTGACTTTCCAGGACAGTGCCATTTGATTCCAAGTGAATCCAAATTCAAGATGTTCACTAATTGCTCTCCATTGTTGTTGTAGTTTGAAAACACTAGGAGGCCTAATTACAGAACACTGCAGCATATCATCAAAATGTAGAATGGCAAGATTTGTGTCATAGACTCTATTGATAGAACCAACAGTTGGAACTTCAGCTTTCTCTTCCGGACTCATTTCAGAAGCACCAGTAAGTTTGGAATCCCTTGAGATACGAGTGTGATACACTTGCATAGCATGGTTCTCAGATAGCTTTAAGAGGTGTCTAAGAGAAGGACTTTGTGTTGTATCTTCTAGAGCTTCTGCAAACTCTTTGAGAGTCATAATCATTTGAAGTCTCTGAGGTGATTTATTTTTCCTCTTCTTAGGAATTAACTACGGAAGCCTTCTTTGCCTATCAGGCGCAATCTTGACAACGGCCAAGGAGGGATCTTTGTTCAGAAGAACTAATTCATGCCTCTTCATCTCCAGACAATGGTTCATGAAGGCCCTTTCGTCATCAGTAATCCACCTTCCACACTCTTCTAGAGTGAGAGGTTCATTTTGTGGCAGATTCTGAGGGAGTTCAACTGAGAATGGAATAATTCCACGCTTGTGAGGAGGTCTCAACCTTCCACCAAAGGTTGTTTTCAGTATGTCATTGTAGGTGAATAGGGCAATTTCCAGTCTAGCTACCCCTGAAGTAAATGTCTTCAAATGCCAAAGAGAATGATGATCATATACAGAATGATATTCTTCTTCTCTGACAGGCACTAGTTTCTTAGGCTTCAACATAGCCTTAGATGCACCGAAGTGAGTGGTATCTGATGAGGGAGTGGTAGAGGTGGTTGCGGATAAGGAAATGATAATGAGAGTGGAAGTCACCTTGACTTAGGTTTTAGGTTTGTTGGGTGTGACCTAAACAACTGATTGAAGAGGTGAGAGTGGGATGAGGAAATGTATGATGTGAGAGAAGTGTTTAAAGATGCAAAGGATTATGGTGTGGGTAATGTAAGTGTTTCTGGTGGGGCTAGTGTTTGGGTAGGTTTGGGTGATTGCTTTCCCAAGTACCAAGAAAGAGCGGGTGGTGTAGGTTTTATGGATTTGTTTTGGTAGTATGGAGGAAGTGGTGGTTGTTGAGTGATAAGGGTAATGGCTTGTGATTTGGATTGAGTGGTTCTTTTGGAGAGTTGTGGTTTAGTAGATGGAGGTTGTGTAGAGTGAGTGTGTAGTGATAAAACAGAGAGTGGTGGTGATGTTATAAGATCATCAGAACCAAATGAAATAATGGAATCATCAGTAGTGAAGTCTCGTGCCTTGGGATCAGGCTTCTCAGAGAGCCTAAACAATCTCCTTTTCTTGCCTTGAGGGGCAATAGTAGGTGGAGAAGCTTGCTTTCTAGGGTCAGATGCTGAGATAGGCTTTTCAGCTTCTGCCTTTCTCTTCTTCTTCTCCATGATGTTTCTGATGGGGACTTTATCCTCATCATCTTTCGGTTCATCCTTATTTCCTGGTGTAAGAGGCACCTTCTGCTTCTTGCTCCTTGTCTCCTTAACTGGAGACTGACCAGTCCTTTTCACACCAGATACTGAGCTTCTGGTGGGTTTCTTTACAACTTCACCAACAGTAGCATTAGCTACTTCTCCCTGCTCTTGCTTCACTTGCTTAATCTTTTCACCAATAATAAGATTCATTCTCACCAAATTATTGTCTCCAAAGACATCAGGAAGAACAATAACACCTAATCGAAAATACTTTTCCCTTGCTTCTCCTTCCAAAGCTCCAAGCTTTCTTGCAATTCCTTCTTTCATCATAATCTCCGTAAGAAGAACACCGTAAGGAATGCTCTTGTAAGTTTGTTTTACTTCGGCAGAACCCTTCCTCAAATTAACAATAGCACTGACCAGATTATTGTAGATCAATCTAGGAAGATTTATCTTGTGACTAGCCATGTAGTTCCTCATTATGAACTTTTGCTCATAGTTCACAACATCACTCGACCCAGCCTTCAGCCAGACACTCTTGGCGATTATCTTGTGAAGCACCCTATAGTGACTCTTCAGATGCTTAGCAGATAGAGTAACCCCAGATTCCTTCAACTGTCAATAGTTCACAAATAGAGCCTCATTAACATTCTCTATTCCATTGAAGGATTTCTCCCAACCAGTATAGAAACTGATTCCTTCACATGGACACCTAGTAATTTCAGTAATACTGTTAATGGTAAACACCATTTTAAAGCCTTTAACATGGCATTCTATAATGCCACCCTTGAACAATCGAACATTTCCCCAGAGTTCCTTGATAGCAGTGACAAGAACTTCAATTGGATCCCAAAAGAAGTAGTTCGACCAGCCCATAGCCTTTAATCTGTGATCGAAATCAAAACCATAAGTCTTAAAATTCTTCAAATCAATCCTATTTTCAATTAGGACTTTTCCTTCAGCCATAGTGTTGTAGATAACATTGTCTTCCCATATTCTAACATCAGTCATGGTTGCAGTAGAGGAATAGGTTATGGAGGTTTAGGGTTTTCAGAGAGGAAAAACAAAGAGAAAGAGGGCAAACAGTTTTCAGCGAAAAACAGAGTGTACGAAGAAGTGTGAGGGATGGTGGAGTAGTGGGCAAGTTTTGAAAGAAATGGTACATTTAATATTTCAAAAACCGCTTCACATTTCCCTCGATAAAATTAAATAAAAAAGAAGATAAAAAATAAAGATTCTCTTTTCATTAAATGCAGTTGCCAAAATAAAGTAAAACAAGAAAAAGATTTTATTGAAACCACAAATTCAATCATGACTCAGTAGGTGTGATGAGACGCTTCAGTCCCACACATGCGACTCGTGTATACCAGGATGCACGCAAAGAGTTCACCAGATGCTGAGTTATGCAATGTGAATGACATATTATATGCTTACACGTGTGAATGCTTATGTTATACCAGATGCTGAATGATATATTTCACAAGATGCTGAGACTAATCATTCTTCTATAAGATGAAAGTTTAAATTTCTTCTTATAAAATTGAATCTATCTTCAGCAAGGGGTTTTGTGAAAATGTCAGCCCTTTGAAGATCAGTGTCTGCAAATTTAATTTCAAGTACACCCCTCTGAATATAGTCTCTTATGAAGTGATGCTTAATCTCAATGTGCTTTGCTCTAGGATGCAATATTGGATTTTTAGTAAGACAAATTACAGATGTATTATCACAAAAGAAAGGAATGTTACTCTCTTTTATCAAGTAGTCTTCATGTTGATATTTCATCCACAGAAATTGAGAACTGTAACTTGCTACTGAGATGTATTCAGCTTCTGCTGTTGAGAGTGCAATGGTGCTTTGTCTTTTGCTTGACCAAGACACACGATTTGCTCAAAGGAATTGGCAGCCTCTGCTTGTGCTCTTTCTTTCAATTCGATCTCCAGCAAAGTCAGCATCACAGAATCCTACTAACTTGTAATCTTTTGGTTTCTTATGAAGCAAACCAAGATTAGTAGATCCTTGTAGATATCTAAGTATTCTTTTAATAGCATTCAAGTGTGATTCTCTAGGATCAGATTGAAATCTAGCACACAGGCAGACGCTGAACATAATATCAGGTCTTGAAGCAGTAAGATAAAGTAGAGATCCAATCATACCTCTGTACATTTTTTGAGCTACCTTCTTACCAGTTTTATCTTTACTAAGAATACAAGTAGGATGAATTGGTGTGCACATTGGCTTGCAATCAACCATCTTGAATTTCTTGAGCAATTCCTTGATATATTTGCTTTGATGTATATAAATACCGCTTGATTTGAATTCCAAGGAAGAACTTCAATTCTCCCATCATGCTCATTTCGAATTCAGCCTGCATTAACTTAGAAAATTCTTTGCATAGGCTTTCATTAGTAGCTCCAAAAATAATATCATCAACATAAATTTGAACAAGTATAAAATGCTTGTTTAATGTTTTTCTAAATAGAGTAGTGTCTACTTGACCTCTGGTAAAACCATTTTCCATTAAAAAGGAACTTAGTATATCATACCAAGCTTAGGGAGCTTGCTTAAGACCATACAGAGCCTTTTTAAGCTTAAAGACATGTTCAGGGAATTCAATGTCTTCAAATCCAGGAGGTTGTTTCACATAGACTTCCTCAATTATAAAACCATTCAAGAAAGCACTTTTCACATCTATTTGATAAAGAATTATCTCATGGTGTGCAGCAAATGAAAGTAAAATGAGAATAGCTTCTAACCTTGCAACCGGTGCAAATGTTTCAGTAAAATCTATCCCTTCTTCTTGTGAATAACCTTGAGCAACTAATCTTGCTTTGTTTCTCACTACCTTACCATCTTCACCTAGCTTGTTTCTAAATACCCATTTAGTACCAATAGCTTGCTTATCTTCTGGTAGAGTGACTAACTTCCAAACATCATTTCTTTGGAACTGATTCAACTCTTCTTGCATTGCCAGAATCTAACCTTCATCCTCTAATGCTTGATCAATCGTTTTAGGTTCCATCTCAGGGAGAGGTGCAAGATCTGCATGCACTTTGAAAGAGGATCTTGTTCTCATTTTGGGATGAGTAGTTTTGTATCTCCAACTCTTTCTGGCTTTAACTTCTGCTTGATAGAATTCTGTGTCTGGTTGTCACCACCGGACGCTGAAGATGTAGGTTCACTATTTGTTGTACCACCAATATCTAAACCTGGAAATAACTCATCTAGCTCTGACATGGCAGTGTCAAGCTTCTTGTCATCAAACTTGACATGAATGGATTCTTCCACTATCAAAGTTTCTTTATTGTATATTCTAAAAGCTTTAGATTTTTCAGAGTATCCCAAAAAGATACCTCTGTCAGCTTTAGAATCAAACTTACTAAGTTGATCATTAGTATTCAGAATATAACATATGCAACCAAAGGGATGAAAATAAGAAATGTTGGGTTTTCTACCCTTCCACAGTTCATATGGAGTATTCTTCAAACTAGGTCTTATAAAAACTCTGTTTTGAATATAACAAGATGTGTTTATTGCTTCTGCCTAAAAATGTTTAGCAATATCAGCTTCATTGATCATGGTCCTGGCCATTTCTTGGAGGGGCCTATTTTTTCTTTTTACAACACCATTTTGTTACGACGTTCTAGGAGAGGAGAAATTGTGAGAGATGCCATTTTCTTCACAAAATTTTTGAAAGGTTTCATTTTCAAATTCTCCCCCATGATCACTTCTAATTGAAGAAAAACAAATTCCTTTTTCATTTTGAACTAATTTGCAGAAAACAGTGAACATCTTGAATGACTCATCCTTGTGGGCAAGGAACATAACCCATGTCCATCTAGTAAAATCATCAACAATGACTAACTCATATTTCTTTCCAGTCAAAGAGGTTGTCCTTGTTGGATCAAAAAGATCAAGATGCAAAAGCTCAAGTGGTCTAGAGGTTAAAACAACATTTTTAGAATGGAAAGAAGTTTTAATTTGTTTTCCTCTTTGACATGCCTCACAGAGAGCATTAGATTGGAATCTAAGATTCGGTAAGCCTTTAACAAGACTATGCTTGTTTAGCTTTGAGATTAATCTCAAGCTGGCATGACCCAAACTTTTATGCCAAGCCCATTGCTCATCTTTAACAGACATGAGACACTTGACATTTTGTCTTGCAAGTTCAGAAAGATCAATTTTATAAATGTTTTGTTTCCTCTTTGTAGTAAAGAAAATAGAGCCATCTTTCTTGCTTTTTACTGAACATCCAATTTCTGTAAAAATGACATCATAACCATTGTCACATAATTGACTAATGCTCAATAAGTTATGCTTTAGTCATTCAACATAAAGTACATTATCAATAGAGGGAAGAGAGCCTTTACCAATGCGACCAATTCCAACTATTTTACCTTTTTGGTTTCCTCTGAAACCAACAAATCCTTCTTCTCTAGGTCTTAGCTCTTGGAACATATGCTTTGTTCCCGTCATGTGACACTACTATCCACTATCTAAGTACCAAGATAGGTGTGTTGACCTTGTTGCTAAGCATGTCTGTAACATAGACTATTTTATCTTTAGGTACCCATATCTTCTTGGGTTCTTCCTTGTTAGTTCTTGAAGGATACTTGTCCTTCTTAGTCTTAAAAGTAGTACATACACTTTTCAAATGACCAGGTTTATTGTAGTAAGTACAATGCAAGCATTTACTGTGATCATTGGATTCGTCAGATGCTAAATTTTTATTTTGTAAAGTGGGTTCATCTGATTTGTAACCAAGACCTTGAGTTGTCGTTTTACTGACACCCCAAATCATTGAAGCTTGCTTGCTTCGAGTTACACTCTCTACAAGAAACTTTTGAAAGCCACATTCCTTGTCATTTGTTTTACAGTTAGGATTGCCTTTGGCTTTAGAGCTTTCAGCTTGAGAGCTCTCAGCTTCTGGTTGCTTACTAGCAGCCAGACGCTGGTGATCCACCAGACGTTGATTTTCAATTTTTAGCTTCTGGTTCTCTTCATTGAGCTTTGAGTTTTCATTGTTCGAAACTTGAAATTCTTGTGATAATTTTGAAAATTTCTTTTTCAAAGCTTTATACTCAATGGAGAGTGGCAGAATCCTTAAGGAGATCACTAAATGCAATTTGAAGTTCAGAGTAAGAATCACATATTATTACCTCTTCAACTTCTTCTTCAGAGTCTGAGTCAATATTTGCCATGAGGGCAACATTGGCTTCTTCTTCATTGTTATCATCCTCAGAGGATGATAAATCCAGATCTTCCCATGTAGCCATGAGACTTTTCTTCTTTCCCTTGAAAGAGCTCTTCGTGGGTTTTTCCTTAAGGTTAGGACGTTTGGACTTGAAGTGCCCGGGCTTTTACATTCATAGCAAATGACTTTACTCTTGTCTTTGCTTTCCTTCTTGTCCTTAACACCTTTCTTCTGAAATTTCTTCTTGAAGTTTATTTTCTTCCATATTCTTTGGATCTTCCTAGATATGAACGCGAGCTCATCATCTATTCCATCATTATCGCCTTCTGAAGCTTCATCTTCTGATTCTTCTTCAGCCTGAAGGGCTTTAGAAGAACTGGCTTTGTGCTTGTTGACTTTCAAAGCAATAGACTTGCTTTTCTTCACAGGTTCTTCCTCATTCAGCTCAAGTTCATGGGCTTTAAGAGAACTCAAAAGATCTTCAAGTCGTAAGACGTTTAAATCTTTTGCTTCTTGTATTACAGTGACTTTGGGTCTCCACTTCTTAGTGAAACTTCTCAGGATCTTTCTCACATGGTCAGGAGAGGTGTAGCTTTTTCTAAGGGCTTATAACCCGTGAACAAGTGTTTGGAACCTTCCGAACATAGATTCAATGTTTTCACCATCTTCCATGTTAAACAACTCATATTGGCGAACCAAAATACTAGCTTTAGTTTCTCTTACTTGGGTAGAACCCTCATAAGACAAAACAAGAGAATCCCAAATTTCTTTGGCTGTATCAAATTTACTACATTTATCATATTTTTTCTCTGACATAGCACAAATAAGAATAAATCTAGCTTTTTGATTGGGCTGATATCTCTTTTTCTGCTCATCATTCCAATTTTCTCTGGCTATTGCAACACCAGCAGCATTAGTGGGAATAAGATATCCATTTTCAACTATATACCACAACTCAAGTTGTTGTGTCTCAAAGAAAGCTTTTATCTTATCTTTCCAGTAATCAAATTTTTCTCCAGTAAATAGAGGAGGACGGTTCATGTGACCACCTTCTGCAGACATGTTCACAAGTAAAGGATCTTTTCTCTTAACACTGTTAAGTTCTCAACCAAGAGGCCGAGCTCTGGTACCAACTGAATGTGAACACAAGAAGGGGGTTGAATTATGTTGAAAAATTTTCGCAAACTTTAAGTTAAAAACACTTTGTTTTAAAATCTGTTTGTTATCGGATACTGAAAATGAGTCGGACGCTAGAATGAAGTTTATGAAAACTTGTTTTTCTTTGCAAGACAAAAGTAATTGTAAAGCAGTAAAGCAAGAGACACAGAGATTTATACTAGTTCACCACCAAGCTGGTAGCTACGTCTAATCCCTTCGTTCCTGAAGGATTTTCACTATAATCAACCTGATTACAATTTCCTTAAAAATATTCTACTTCACAAACATGACAATACTCTTAACTTCTCAAAACGACTCAGTATGTTTGAGCCTTTGAGGAACCAAGCCTATAACAAGGCAATACAACTTTTACAAAGTAGTTTTGAATACAATCAAATAACTCTCATAGAAAGAATAGCTTTCTAAAAGAAAGAATATAAGACGCTGAAGTTCAGTTCTTAATTTCCAGAAGCTTGGCACGAAACTTGATTGCTCACTAGAGTAATAGCTCTTTCTGAATATAGTTTGTTGCGACCTTCTTCAATAAAGACCTTGAGGTATTTATAGGAGTCTTGAAGATAATACCGTTGTAGATATTTTCAGCTCCAAATCATTAGGTGAGGTAATTTTGAAATCACGTCATTTTCTTTCTTTTCAGAGAATATCAGAATAGTACATATTACCATTTTTGTACTATCTGCTTTTCACACGTTGCCTTGTACGAATTTGTTTTATTCTAAAGGTATCACATTTGATACCTCGTACATCAAATTGAGCGCACAAAATCAAATTTGAATATCGTTCCTTAAAGTTGAGGGCAGAGAGAATAAATGTGATCATCACATGATTCATTAAAAGACCGGATGCTCGCTCAGACATCAATAGGACGCTCGCAACAATTGAGTTTAACATGTGTCTCAAGATTACATAACCGGACGCTCGCTAAGAGTGCATAGAGCAAGATGCTAGAGTAAACCAGATGCATACACACATGAATGTATTCATCTTCTTGTGAAATTCTTCTTCTTGCTTGAGTGAGTCATAAAACATGAATGATTTTAATACCGACATACTTCAAGACTTATTAGAAGTTCAATTGTTCACTTGCAAATACTTTGTTATCATCAAAATTAATGAGGGTATAAACTTATCAATTGTTTAGGTTCCAACAATTTCCAATAACGAACTTCTGTTTTCTAGCATCCTCAGCAGTTTATTTCAAGATCATTGAATCCCATATCTCCTTTGCATCCTTATACGAATAGTGTTGCTATAATGGCAATTAAGTGTCAGTTACCTACTCTTATTCATTCTCTTTTATGACATTTTATACCACAATAATTTATAATACCATTGGCTGCCATAATAACTTTTGTCTTTTATTACAATTGATTTACTTTTTTAATGCATTCAAGTAAGTGAGCCAAAGGATAAATAGAAAACACCGTTATAAAATGTTGTCATATGGGTGTTTTACAGTTTGAGAAAAAGAAAAAAAGGAAAAAACTCTTTCTTCCGCTCTCTCGATTTTTTCTTGTGAACAAAACAATTTTCTTTCTCTTGGTTTTCTTTTCAGGGCATTGTTTGTGAGACTCCATCGTGTTTCTGGCCTAGAGTGCACGAGTTCAGATACTACTGTGTAAACTTTGGGAGCAAACCGGACATTGGGTTGTACCGGAGGTCCACCGAAATTTGTTTTCAAGGCAGTACTTTTCCCA
Source organism: Calophaca sinica (assembly GCA_037113605.1). NCBI lineage: Eukaryota > Viridiplantae > Streptophyta > Magnoliopsida > Fabales > Fabaceae > Calophaca > Calophaca sinica. The sequence goes on along the minus strand of CM073731.1, from coordinate 73,229,811 downwards.
CGGTACAACATCCTTCTTCTTTTTTTGTTTCTACTAATATTCAGTATTTCCTTCTTATTATCTCTAACAATCTGAAAGCAATTTTTATTTTTCTCAATGTTTCACCAATAGGAAAATTTTTGATAATATGCAAGCACAAACATATAAAAAAAATCACATATTTAGCTCTAAAACGCATATGCATAAACATTTTTTATTTCAAGGCATATAAAGTTTTTTTTAATGGCATTAAACGTTTTTTTTTTTGGTATCAAAAGTTGAAAACTGCTATAATTGATTATATTCAATTACTATAATTCAATTTTAATATGTTGTATAAGCACTGATTTATAATTGTCTATATAATTGCGTTACACATTCAGTTAGGTTTGAATGCAATGTATTTATGTCTATATAATGATGATTTAAGCCAATATTATTGTGATATGCAAAATTTGATCCCAATGAAGGAATGAGATAATTTTCCAAGCCATAGGCATGCCCTGTGATATCTAATTTTATTGTTTGTTTCGTATTAATAGCAAGATAATGAAATTTAATTGCCACCGACTTTTTATACAAAAATTAGAAGAAAAATAAAAAGGAATGAAAATTGTCATGAATGGCTAATTGTTATACTAGCGATGAAGTGCATTTTTTATGCTACTAAATTGACTGCTCACGTAGCCCAAACTCTGATTTTGAAGATGGTTAACTATACCTGGTTAATGACGTGCGAAAGTTTAGTTAATACAGTTCAGTAGATAGTTAATGATAAGTTGTATCCATTAACTAAATATTTGCATTATTAACCATCCACTGATTAACTGAACTGAATTAACCAAACTTTTGCACGTCATTAACCAGGTATCGTTGCATTCATCGTTAACCATCTACTGAACTGAGTTAACCAAATATTTGTACGTCATTAACTAGATGTCATTTGGGTGTCATTTTTTGTTGTCAAAATAACGTTTCTGAAGATCACAAGGTCCGTTTGATATAATGAGTTAATTGATCTGCCATGCGGATTTTAAGCTTCCATATTGGCCTTATTATTCATTGCTGCTTTTTATAAGATTGAGAAAAATGATTTTGTTTGGAAAAAAAAAATGACTCCATTGTTATTTAGCTTGTGTGTTGCGTTTATATTATGGTGTTCAACTTTAAATTTTGAGAATTTCTTTTGACGTATGGTAATAAGTACTATAATTTGAGAAGTATTTTTATTATGAAATATCATAGTTTCTTATACGCTTGGATTATATTATTATGAGACATTACTGAATAATTTATGGAAATACATATATGATAAGTATTAGTGAAAGAAAGTACAATTTTAGGTGTTAAATCATATAAAAGGGTGATGTTGTCTAATAGTGAATTGAGCATAAAAATATTTTTGTGACAGTTTGAGATATACCGTGAATTATGGTATCGCATACAGTGAAGTATCCATGAGGATACAATTATGATCATTGAATTTGATTCAAATGAGAATAAATCTATCGTTGATTATTTTTTATCCTAATGGAAATGTTATCAGTTAGTAGTAATCTAAGCTGACTTGAAATTTTTTATTATGAAGTGTGGGTTTATTATTTTAAACTTACAATTGTTGTGGCTAAGAATAATGTTTATTCTGATAAGAGAAACCATATACGTATGAGACACAGTGTAACATCTGTAATTTTTACGATACGTTATTAATGTTATTATAGTATAATTTGTCGTATTTATGCTATAATAAACAATTTCTTATTTGATAAGTATGTGATTGAATTAAATCATGATAAAATTAAATTTGAGTTCAAAAATCATCGAAAAATTCTAAAGAAGTTTCGCCGTATTTTGAATCGCCAGTTAATTTTTATCCGCAATAAAATTTAAAACGAACTCCGATTTCGATAAAAATTGAATTGTAACTTGTTGTGATGATGTTTGAGTGTTTTTAATTGTTTTTATTATTTATGATAAATTATTATCACGCGGTGAATTAATTTCTAAGTAAATTAATTTTCGCGATTAATCGGCGAAAGAATTAATCTGTAATGCGATTACTCGACGCCGTAATTTTAGGACACTTAAAACTCTAGGATTAGAGGGTAATCATGAGATGAGAGATTAGGTGTCTAGACTTGGTGATTAGATTAGAATCTTACTTTATAATGTTTAGGTGTCAAACTTTTGGTGGTTAATTAGGTGGTGCTTTTTCTAAACCATTTTTAACCAAGTAAAAAGGCTTGTTTATTTTATTTTTTCCTCTCCTCCCTTTTATGCCATCAGGTCGCGACCCCCTCCCCATTTCACTACCTCATTTGTTTTTCTTTCCTCTTGTTCATGTGTGGAGAGAAAAGCAAGAACTCAAGCTAGCTTCCATGGCCTTCTTCTTCTTCTTCTTCTTCTTCTTCTTCTATGCGTGACTCCACCACCATTTTCCAACACCATTTGCTTCCAACTTCTTCTTCTAATTATCCTCATCTCCTTGGTCTTGTAAGTAAGTATGGAATCAAACTTTTTCCCTTGTTTCCTTCCTTGCAAAACCATGGCCCCTAATCTAGGTGTAGAAGGTGTTTTTTTTATTCTTTACTTGTTTAATGCTTTATTTGTGTATTGATTATCATCATGAGAGAAAGGATCAATGTTTCCCCCAAATTTTGTGAACCCTAGGCCGATTTTGCCCTAAGGGAGGAGGATGTGTGATTTCTCATGTGAATCATGTAATTAGTTTGGGTTATTGCTTCTTCATACTTGAAATTATTGTTGTTGTTGTTAATTTGATTTGATCAAAGAAAAATTGTATTTTGGAAACCCTTGATGCTTGAACAAGCCATGATAGGGGTAAGGTATTTAAATTAGTAGTTTGAATTGAAACCTTGAGAAGTTTGGAAAAGGAATTAGGTGTTGAATGATGTAGTTTTGTTGATTTGGAAAGTTTTGCAATTTTTTCCTATGTATGTGTGTGTGTCCGAGAGCCCTAGGAGGCTTGGGAAGGAAAAATTTTTGTGTCCTTGACTTAAATAAATTGATTTGGGTGTTGTTTAAGTTTGGAAAATTTTTGAAAAGAATTGGAATTGGATTTTAGAAGTTGATTTGGCTTTGAGACAATGAAACACTTAAGGAAAATGGAATCCTTGTATTCCTAAAACCAAGTGGAGCCTGATCAACTAATTATTATGAAAGGCATTTGATTTTAGAGCTTGTTTCTTGTTTCAAGAGTAAAAGAAAGTGATTTTTTAGTCTTTAAAATAATTATTTTTCAACTTTATGTATTCTTTCAAGAGTGTGTGTGGGGTGAGTAACCTAGGGGTTAGAATTAAACCATAACCTAGGGAATTATTTTGGGTGAACTAGAATTGTGCTAAGTTTTGGTGTGTTCGGTTTAGGACCTTGAGGATTTGAGTACGTGTTGGGTTGAGCTGTGACGTGCTTGGACACGTGGACTGCTGACCTTTGGCAAGAGCTCTTCAAATTATATGTGCTTAGGTTTTGCATGTTTGTGCGTAAGGGCACTTCACATTCAATCCTTGATACTACATAGGGATGTGCATGAGTTTTGCATGCTTATGGCTGATGAATATTGATACATGAATGTGAGTTACTGTGAATTGCTGAAATGTGTGATTCTGAAATTGTTATTGCGATGTACTTGCATGTATGCTTCATTATGTTTGAGCTATATGCGGTTGAAATTATATTGGGTAATTAACTGTCTGTTTAATTATGCCACAACTGGAAATATCATATGCATTGATATGTTGATTGGAGTTGGTGAAATGCATTGTCATGCATTGTGATAACTTCGTCCTGAATCCTGAGAAGAGGGGAATGTATCGTAAGAGATTTTAGGGGCGTCGTTAGTTTGACCTATTGCATGGAAACGTAACGGGTTTGGTACGTACACAAATGATTGACCATGGCGTAGGTTATTCCGAAATCATAAACATTGGCATGTAGTCGTATTTGCAGAGATTTATGCATTCTTATTGAATTGTATATTATATTAAACTGTGTTATCTGTTTATAATTAAGAAGTTGACCATTGCCCGTGGTTCTTTCAATCAATGATTGTAACCCAGATGATGGCGAACGTGGTGGAGATACCGGCGATGACGATGTCGTCGGAGTCGATCTTTGACTTTTCGGACATGGACATACCCTCGGCTATAGAGTTCGACCCCACTTCAGGCCGATTTGTATATAGAGGGGATGTGATAGAGACGATCCGAGTAGACGGAATGGCAGTACGACAGAAGATTTCACGGCGTACCATGAGCTTTCCTGTGATGGTTGGACAGATCGTGGACGAATGGCGTCGCACTCAGCAGGACCGAGTTATACTGACTATGATGGTTCCCCATAATCCTCAATATCATGTGCTTAATTGAAGGGAATTCTCATGCAAACTTAGATTTTGATCCTTGTTTGGCCTCAAATCCTTTGAGTTTGAGTCTTTGTTATGGAGTTTTTTTTCAAGTTGCAAGTTATGTTAGTTCTTTAGTTGTTTTGATGAGCAAATGTCCTTATTTTATCTTGATTTAATGTAGGTAAGCAAATGGATTGATTGGAGACATTTACCTTAGACCAAAGGAGCATATTTTGAGGTTTAGAAGTGCAGCAGGCGCAGGCGCAGGAGGCGCTGGCGCCTGCTGGGAGCAGAATTTGCGCCTGACACATGTTCAATGTTTCGATCATATCTAGAGTTCTGTGTGTCCAAATGAGATGAAACCGGTGCCATTGGAAAGCTAAGATCCATATCTTCAACTTTCATGAAGGAACCTTGAGCTAATTCGGACTTTAAAGAGGTGAAATTCGCAGAACAACATAGAGCTTAGGCGCAGGGCGCCCTGGACATCTGGGCGCTTGGCGCCTCATCTCGGGATTTGTGGGCGCCCCGACTCCAGGCGCTGGCTCAGGCGCCCCAAATCAGGCCCATTTACTATAAATACCCATCTTATGTTGGCCTAGGGTTTTTATCACGAAATAGAGGTGGAGAAAAGCTCTGGAACTGAAGCCCTAGCACACCCATTGAAGGAAGCAAGAGGAGGAGAGTGGAAGCTCAAATCCTTGGCTTGTGGATGGGTTCTTTTCTCTTTTCTCTGTTTTTGTTTTCATTTTCCATCACTATCATGTCGAATTAAATCCCCTTGTGTTGGGGTTGAGTGAATTTCTATGAACACTATGAATGCTTGATGTAGTTTATGTTAATGCATGTGGGTTTCTTCTAGTTTGGTGATCTCCTTCCTTGTTTTTAATGCTTTTTGAGACTTGATCAATCTTGGAATGAACTCTTGTTTGTGTTTTGAATGGAAGCTCAATATGCTTATGTGCTCTAGGAAGGTGACCCTTGTATCACTTTAAGCTAGGAATAGCCTTTGGGTACTTGCTATCTTAGTGATTTCTTGTTCTTAATGCTTTTATCTTCTTGCATGCATCCAAGGAATTGGACTTCTAGCTAGATAAAAAGGGTTATTTACCTAAGGAATTAGGATTTAACTTGTTTAGAGAAATTGATAGACAAACTAGAGAACCAACTTGTGTTAATCACTATGTTAAAGTATGTCATAGTTGAAGTAGAATGAAGCTTAACTCCAACATCTTTCCATTGCCTTACATCACTCTTTACATTGTGTTCCTGTTGTTCTTTAAACCAATTTCACTGTCACTTGAACTTTCCAACCATAATCAAAACCATTTGGTGTTCACTTAGAAGTTGTTGTCAATTATTGGTATTTGGCTTTCGATCCTTGAGGACGATAACTGGTATTTACCGAAATTATTACTTGCAACGACCCGGTACACTTGTCGTGGCCCTATCAGACTACCTCTACTACTTCACCTGACTAGTCTTTCAAGATTCCTAGGAGGACGACTTATCGTTACGCACCCATACCTGTGTGCAAAGGTTCATAGGACAGCTCGTAAGAGTGTTGGCGTGAGATGAAGGACGGCGGGACCTTCTACTTCATGGGCGGTGGCAGACTCTCCTAGTCCCGTAGCGGATCCCGAGCCAGAGCCGGAGACTGTTCCAACTCCTCCTTTACGTATCAGGACACCCACTCCATCTGTGATCCTCTCCCTATTTTTGGATGTGCGGTGAGGCTTGCTGTAGCGGTGTGAGATGGATTGATGATGTACTGGTGGAGGAGGAGAGGCCAGAGGGAGTACCTGCTTCTACCCCATTTATCGACTTGACTGGCGATGATGACGATGACCTGATGGAGGAAGAGAATGATGACCTGTCAGAGGACCTGAGTAGTGAGTTGTAGTTTGGATAGTTGGAGACATCTGTTGGTGTTGTATATAGTTTTGATGGTGACTAGTCTTTTGCTACAGTTAGTCTCTTGTGGTTTGGGTAGCTTTGAGGTTTTGCTTTTGGAGCAGCCCCTACGTGGATAACTGCCGGGAGTACCTCAGAAGTATAATTACTCTTGTTAGGGTGTTCATACTTTAGGTGTATTCCTACCTGTGTATATTTACTTATTGCTTTTTGTATGTTAAACTTGACAGCTATCCTTCCTTTGGAATTGTGTATATGTACATATTCAGTTGCATCTGTCTTTTGCATAGTAAAATTCCATCATTTTTCTAAAACACTGTAGATATTCTGATTTTGTTTTGCCAAAGACTTTTAAAAAAACAATTTACCGTATTTTCCAAAAGACAAGACGAGTATTATTTTACAAATGTCATTGCATTTAGAGTTACGTTTTAGTTCAGTAGCGCTCCAGGAACGGGGTGTTACAATGGTGGTATCAGAGCAGTTCGGTTCTAATCGGATTGTGTGTTGGGAACACTAAGTTGGTCACCGTGTCGGGTTTTGTTTTGGGTCGGGTAGCTAGTTGTGTTAGTAATGATGTTGTTTGATGAGTGAAGCAACTTTGCTTAGAATTGTTTGAATTGTTTCTTAATTGAAGCAATGTGTGTTAACACATCAATTGAGTGTGAGATTCTGACAGGTTTTTGGACCTTGTAGGAATCTAATGCGCCTGCGAAGAGGCCTCAATATTGGAACAGAGAACTCAAATATGGAAATTCAAGCTATGACCGAGATGGCGGCTGTTATAGCTCAGTAGTCTGCAGCTGTAGCTCAGCAGACAACAACCATGAACTAACGAGACTTGCAGCAACAGCAAAGGGCAAAAAGGAATGCGGAGGCTAGAGGATTGGCAGATTTTCGCAAGCATGATCCACTGAAATTCTATGGAGAACCGAATCCTGACAAGGCGGATCTGTGGCTACAGGAGATAGACAAGATTTTTGAAGTGCTCCATTGTCCTGCGAATGTTAAGGTGAACTATGCGTCTTACATGCTGCTGGGAGATGCTAAGTATTGGTGGAAAGGAGTTAAGCAGATGTTGACAACTGAACTCAGGAAATTGACTGGGAGACTTTTCGCAAGAGATTTTTGGAGAAATACTTCCCGGAAAGTGCGCGGGGAGAAAGAATAGGAATTTCTTCGTTTGCATCAAGACAACATGACGATGTCTGAATATGTAGCTAAGTTTGAATCATTGTCAAGGTACTTCAGTCCTTTTCGTGATCAGGCGGATGAGAATTGGTTGAGTGAAAGATTTCAGCGTGGGTTAATATTCGACATCAAGAAGTTTGTGGTGTCATTCTGAACTTCCAGGAGTTGGTTGATAGTTGCGATGAGGTGGAAGTTGTGAGGAACAACAAGAGAAAGAGTGGTTCAAGTGGACCCATTAGATCCCAGAACCAAGGTCAGGGATATAATAAAAAAGGGAAGCAGCAGAAGAAACTCCACAACAAGCCTCAGGGAAACAACAAGGGGCAGTATCGCCCTATGGCTCAAAATTCAAGTGGTGGGAGTCAGACCAGAGATGGACAGGTTTGCTATCGTTGCGGCAAACCAGGGAATTATGCGAACAATTGCATGGAAGAGAGAGACTTTGTGTGTTTCAACTGCAACAAACCAGGACATTATGCCAAGGATTCCAAAGCTCCGAAGGCGGAACCTAACGTGAATACAACAAAGGCAAAGGGAAAGTGTCCGGCTGCCAAGGGCAGAGTCTTCTGTGTGACGACCCTGTCCCATTTTCCCAAATTCCTAAGTATATTAATTTTATAGTTTATTTTATTATTGCAAGCAGAAGTGTACAAATATACCTAAAGGTACCCTTTCTTAGGGCCTTATCTATACAAGGTGTATGATAACCCGGACTCTTAACTCTGACTCACTGGCTGTGGATCAACTGAACCATCCCTTTCCTGGAATCATCTGACACCTACTAATATCCGAAGACAGATGTTTGCAAAACAAGAAATAGAACGAGAGATTCAGAACACACTATACGCACTAATAAATGGGAAAGCAGGAATTAGAATTCATGTATAAAAAGGCAAGCACAAACGGGCAAGCAGAATAATAGAATATATGAAAGATTAGACCACACATCTCCCGATAATGATTTGGATCATCACCTAGCTACCCTGCCCATGCAACCTGCGTCTATATGCCTACGTGGCCACACAGCTTAATATGGTAGAGATAACCCCACCTAAGCCACCTTGTTTTTATAGATAACATCGACCCCTCACCGGCGTGTGAGTAGGCCAAGCCAGTTGTCTATCCCCATATCCCACTCATCGGACCCCTAAGAGTGCATCCCTGCTTCCCAATTATAACGTTAGGAACAGGTGTCAGGGCGACACTCGGGATCGACACTATGGATAGTGATACAACGGTACTCCGTCAGGATGACCAGGCTACCCGACGTCCCGACAGGATGGTCGAGAGTCATCCGTCACCTAGGTTCTTATCGGACCCAGACTATCCCCAAGGACCAGCGTGTCCTGTACTGACTATATCGTGCCCGTACTCTAACACCTGGCCTCGTAGACAGCCTATGTGCACGACAGTGGATTACAGCACACTGCCATGCATATGATTATTATTTACTATTCAGCTCTTAGTATTTCATCCTTTATCAGCTCAGCCATCGACTTATTATTATTTATCATTCCAACCAGCAATATCCTCTTATCTCAACACTTATTAACAGCTCAACTAATCATCATATCCCCTCATATAATAACATCTAATGACTTAACACCAATCAGCATAATCAGATTTATTAGCATATCATCCAACATATACAACATAACTACCAGCATACTCAATTATCATCCATCCTCAATCAACATAAGGATCAACCCTATTGTCACTCAGGCGACCTACTACTGACATGTTATCAATCAGCACACCAATAGTCAACACACACACAATCATATAATTAACATCACATCAATTAGCATCCATCCCTAAATATCAACATATCACTCCAATGGTTGATAGATATCTGACAACTGTCCTCAGCTACATAGGCCACAACCCCTCTCCTAAGGTGCTGCTGCTATCAACCTCTAGTATTATACACTTATTATAATCCTACATTCCCTAGTGGATAGGGTTCAGATCTACCACCTGGATAAAAGACCGATGCAGATGCTACCACTCTCCGCATCCTCGTCGTTTTCGCTACTCGTACTCCTACCTCTGGACACTCCTACTTTGCCTGTTAGGCCGTTCTCAGCTCTTTTCCTCTTCCCTCTGAAGGTTACCTACTAAGGGCTTTCTGATGCACAAGATCCTCATTTGAGGCAAGTGCAAAGCATACTTGTTCCGTAGTGGCCCTCTAAGTCTCACTCCCCTTCTCAATCTCAAGGATTACTTACTAAGGGTTTTCTGATGCACCAGATCCTCATTAGAGGTAAGTGCAGAGCATATTAACTCCTTAGAAGTTCCTAGAGAGAGAAAGCTAGAGAGAAAAGAGGTTTTGGGACGAGTTGGAAATGGAGGGGTGAGGGCTATTTATAGACAAATTTTGATACCATCGCGTCGCGATGGGTGTTAGACACAGCCACCTTCGCGTCGCGGTAGGGCCACGTGTCTCGTATTGATTGGTTGCGTTCATCGTCATTCCACCGACATTTGTCGCATCGCGAGGAGCCACAGACTCAAGTCCATCGCGTCGCGACGGACATGTGTTAGTAAGGTTTGGTTCAGAGTTCTGCAAGCTTCCAGAAACTTCCCCCATCACGTCGCGATGCCTACTAGTATAATCTGGTCGCGTCGCGACCAAGGCTATAGAGGCAAGTCCAGTTTCTTCCTTTCCAGACGTTTCTAGGGGTTTCTATATCCTTCCTAGGGGTATTTTTTGGTCTTTTTGAATGTTTCTATGGCTCATCTAAGCCTATTTCTTTTTAAGGTTTTTAATACCTATTTATCACCTAATTACCAATCTAATCATACTTAAAGATTATCTGAAAATTGGGATGTTACATTCTGCATGAACGGTCAAAGAAGCGGAGGAATCAGATGATTTAATTCAAGGGGACTGTGAGATTGATGGTAAATCTCTATCCGTACTTTTCTATTCTGGTGCAAACCATTCGTTTATTTCTATGGATTGCGTGAATCGATTGAAGTTGCATGTGACTGCTTTACCCTTCAAATTAGTAGTTACTACTCCAGCTGCTAAAACTTTGGTTGCCAACACTGCATCCCTTAATTGTGCGGTGATTATTCAGGGTAGGAAGTTTCTTGTTAATTTGATTTGCTTGCCACTAAAAGGTCTTGACATTATCCTCGGGATTGATTGGTTTTCGTACCACCATGTCCTTTTGGACTGTGCCCGAAAAACAGTAGTTTTCCCAGGTCCAGAAGTTTCTAGATATCTTTCTGCTAATCACATCGGGGTTTCCTTGAAAGAGGGAGCTCTGGAATACATATCCCTTGCTAGTCTAGAAGTTTCTCAGGAGATCGAGGTGAAGAACATTTCGGTGGTGTGTGAGTTTCCAGATGTTTTTCCCGAAGATGTATCGGGTTTACCACCAGTAAGAGAAATCGAATTTTCTATCGTTTAACTCCCTAGAACAGGTCCGATTTCAATAGCGCCTTACCGGATGTCTCCATTAGAGATGATTGAGCTGAAGTTGCAGATTGAAGACTTGCAGTCGAAGCAGTTCATACGATCTAGTGTGTCACCGTGGGGAGCTCCAGTGTTGCTGGTGAAGAAGAAAGGCGGAAGATCAAGATTGTGTGTAGATTATCAGCAACTCAACAAGGTTACTGTCAAGAATTGGTATATGTTACCGCGTATCGATGACTTGATGAATCAACTACGAGGAGCTGCGATATTTTCCAAGATTGACTTGAAGTCCGGCTACCATCAGATTCGTGTGAAGGAAGAAGATATTCCCATGACTGCATTCAGAATTAGATATGGTCATTATGAGTATCTAGTCATGCCTCTTGGAGTGACGAACGCGCCAGCTATATTCATGGACTATATGAACCGGATCTTCCATTCATTCTTAGATCAGTTTGTGGTTGTGTTCATAGACGACATTCTGATCTACTCGAGAAGCAGAGAGGAGCATGAAGCGCATCTATGACAAGTGTTACATATTCTACGGGAGAAGCAACTATATGCTAATCTTTCTAAGTGCGAGTTCTGGCTGGAAGAAGTGAGATTCCTAGGACACATGAAAACAAAGGAGGGAATAGCTGTGGACCCAGCTAAAGTTGAAACTGTGCTGGCCTGGGAACAACTGAAGACTGTGTTAGACATCCGAAGCTTCGTTGGATTGACAGGTTATTACCGGAGATTCATCAAAGGATTTTCAAAGATTGTGGCGCCACTTACATGACTTACGAGGAAGGATCAACCTTTTGCTTAGACAGAGGACTGTGAAACCAGTTTTCAGCGATTGAAGGAACTTTTGACAACAACGCCTGTCTTAGTCTTGCCTTAACCAGAAGAACCTTACGAGGTTTATTGCGATGCTTCGCACCAGGGACTTGGATACGTGCTGATGCAACATAGGAAGGTAGTGGCTTATGCTTCAAGATAGCTCAAGACTCACAAGAGGAATTATCCTACGCATGATTTGGAACTTGCCACAGTGGTGTTCGCACTGAAGATTTGGAGGCACTACTTGTAAAGGAGCACATTCACTATTTTCAGTGATCATAAAAGCTTGAAATACTTGTCCAACCAGAAGGAACTCAACATGCGACAATGAAAATGGACAAAATTTCTGAAGGACTACGATTTTACGTTGGAATATCACCCAGGGAAAGCGAACGTAGTAGCAGATGCGTTGGGCAGGAAGAGCGTTCTAGTCTCGATGATCATGATTAAGGAATTAGAACTCCTGCAGAAGTTTCAAGATTTGAATCTTGACGTGGAATTATCACCGGGGAAACCGAGGTTCGGTATGCTCACCATTTCTAGTGGACTACTGGATGAGATTAGAGATCAGCAAGCTAGTGATAAGCTACTGCACAACAAGAAAGAATTGATAGCGCAAGGAAAATCGACTGAATTCAAGGTTGGACGGATAACATCTTGAGATGTAATGAACGTGTTTGCGTACCTGACGTGGTAGAGCTGAGGAAATTGCTACTCGACGAAGCGCACAAGAGCAAATTGAGTATTCATCTGGGAGCTACTAAGATGTACCATGACCTGAAAAAGCATTTTTGGTGGCCTGGGATGAAGAAGCAAGTGGCGGACTACGTGGCTTCATGTTTGACATGTCAGAAAGCGAAGGTGGAACATTAGCGACCAGCCGGGATATTACAGCCACTTGACTTACCAGAGTGGAAATGGGACAATTTCCATGGACTTCATTGTAGGATTGCCAAGGCCACAGAAGAAGCACGACTCGATTTGGGTAATCGTCGGTTGATTGACCAAATCTACTCATTTTCTACCTGTTAGATCGACCTTTAACGTGGGGAAGTTGACAGAGATCTACATAGCCAGATTGTACGACTTCATGGAGTGCCTTCTAGTATCGTTTCTGATAGAGATCCGAAGTTCACCTCTCATTTCTGGAGAGCACTACAGGAAGCTTTGGGGACCGAGCTCAAGCTTAGTTCTGCGTATCATCCTCAAACAGATGGACAGTCGGAGAGGACAATCCAGTCACTTAAAGATTTGCTAAGGGCTTGTACGTTGGACAATAGAGGAAGTTGGGATGACGTTTTGCCACTAGTTGAATTCACTTACAACAACAGTCATCATGCGAGCATTGGCATGGCACCGTATGAAGCACTGTATGGACGCAAGTGCCAAACACCTCTTTGTTGGTATCAAGACGGCGAAAACTCAATTGTGGGACCAGACTTGGTTCAACAGACTACTGAGAAAATTAGGCAGATCAGAGAGAGGATGAAAGCATCTCAGAGTCGACAGAAGAGTTATGCAGACAAGGGACGCCGACCGTTAGAATTTGCAGAAGGAGAGCATGTATTCCTTCGAGTCACACCTACAACTGGAGTTGGTCGAGCGATCAAATCCAAAAAGCTTACTCCTAAATTCATAGGACTCTATCAAATTCTTCGTCATATAGGTTCAGTTGCATATCAGATAGCTTTACCTCCCTTCCAGTCTAATATTCATGACGTTTTTTCACATCTCGCAATTGCAAAAGTATGTTCCTGATCTATCTCACGTTATCGAACCTGACGAGATTCAACTGAGAGATGACTTATCCTTTGAAGTATCCCCTACAAAGATTGTTGACAAAAAGACCAAGCAACTGAGGAACAAAGAGATTCAGCTAGTCAAAGTGGTTTGGGATCAGAAAACCGGTGATGCGACTTGGGAGCTAGAAGAGAAGATGAGAGAGCAGTATCCAGATTTGTTTTCTTAGTCCTTGTCTGACTGTAGTTTCGAGGACGAAACTATTTTAGAGGGGGGTATAGTAACATCCACATTTTTTACGATGCGTTATTAACGTTACTATAGTGTAATTTGCCGTATTTATGCTGTAATAAGCAGTTTCTTATTTGATAAGTAAGTAATTGAATTAAATCAGGATAAAATTAAATTTGAGAATTAATATTTTATATTAATTCATGGTTCAAAAATCGTTGAAAAATTCTAACGAAGTTTCGCCGTATTTTGAATTGCCGGGTAATTTTTATCCGCAAAAAATTTAAAACGAACACCGATTTCGATGAAAATCGAATCATAAATTGTTGTGATGATGTTTGAGTGTTTTCAATTGTTTTTATTATTTATGATAAATTCTTATCACGTGGTGAATTTATTTCTAAGTAAATTAATTTTCACGATTAATCGGCGAAAGAATTAATCGGTAATGCGATTACTCGACGCCGTAATTTTAGGACACTTAAAACTCTAGGATTAGAGGGTAATCATGAGAAGAGAGATTAGGTGTCTAGACTTGGTGATTAGATTAGAATCTTACTTTATAATGTCTAGGTGTGAAACTTTTGGTGGTTAATTAGGTGGTGTTTTTTCTAAACCATTTTTAACCAAGTAAAAGGGCTTGTTTAAATTATTTTTGTTCTCTCCTCCCTTTTATGCCATCAGGCCGCGACCCCCTCCCCATTTCACTACCTCATTTCTTTTTCTTTCCACTTGTTCATGTGTGGAGAGAAAAGCAAGAACTCAAGCTAGCTTCCATGGCCTTCTTCTTCTTCTTCTATGCGTGACTCCACCTCCATTTTCCAACAACATTTGCTTGCAACTTCTTCTTCTAATTATCCTCATCTCCTTGGTTTTGTAAGTAAGTATGGAATCAAACTTTTCCCCTTGTTTCCTTCCTTGCAAAACTGTGCCCCCTTAATCTAGGTGTAGGAGGTTTCTTTTTATTCTTTACTTGTTTAATGCTTTATTTGTGTATTTTTTGTGATCATGAGAGAAATGATCAACGTTTGCCCCAAATTTTGTGAACCCTAGGCCGATTTTGCCCTAAGGGAAGGGCAAAAGAATTGGAATTTAAATTGAAACCTTGGGAAGTTTGGAAAAGGAATTAGGTGTTGAATGATGTAGTTTTGCAATTTTTCCCTATGTATGTGTGTGTGGCCGAGAGCCATAGGAGGCTTGGGAAGGAAAATTTTTTGTGTCCTTGACTTGAATAAATTGATTTGGGTGTTGTTTAAGTTTGGAAATTTTTTGAAAAGAATTAGAATTGGATTTGAGAAGTCGATTTGGCTTTGAGGCAATGAAATACTTAAGAAAAATGGAATCCTTGTATTCCTAAACGAAGTGGAACCTTGATCAACTAATTATTATGAAAGGCATTTGATTTTAGAGCTTGCTTCTTGTTTCAAGAGTAAAAAAAAGTGGACTGCTAACCTTTGGTAAGGGCTCTTCAAATTCAATCCTTGATACTACTTAGGGATGTGTATGAGTTTTGCATGCTTATGCCTGATGAATATTCATACGTGAATGTGAGTTACTGTGAATTGCTGAAATGTGTGATTCTGAAATTGTTAGTGCGATGTACTTGTATGTATGCTTCATTTTGTTTGTGCTATATGCGGTTGAACTTGTATTGGGTAATTAACTGTCTGTTTAATTACGCCACGACTGGAAATATCATATGCATTAATATGTTCATTAGATTTGGTGAAATGCATTGTCATGCATTGTGATAACTTTGTCCTGAATCCTGAGAAGAGGGGAATGTATCGTAAGAGATTTCAGGGGCGTCGTTAGTTTGACCTATCGCATGGAAAAGTATCGGGTTTGGTACGTACAAAAATGATTGACCATGGCGTAGGTTATTCTGGAATCATAAACACTGGCATGTAGTCACATTTGCAGAGCATTTATGCATTCTTATTAAATTATATATTATATTATACTGTGTTATCTGTTTATAATGAAGAAGTTGACCCTTGCCCGTGGTTCTTTCAATCAATGATTGTAACCCAGACGATGGCGAATGTGGTGGATATACCGGCAATGACGATGTCGTCGGATTCGATCTTTGACTTTTCAGACATGGACATACCCTCGGCTATAGAGTTCGACCCCACTTCAGGCCGAGTTGTATATAGAGGGGATGTGATAGAGACGATCCGAGTAGATGGACTGGCAGTACGACAGAAGATTTCACGGTGTATCGTGAGCTTTCCTGTGATGGCTGGACAGATCGTGGAAGGATGGCGTCGCACTCAGCAGGACCAAGTGATACCGACTACCTCTACTACTTCTCCTGACGAGTCTTTCGAGATTCCTAGGAAGGCGATTTATCGTTACGCACCCATACCTGGTGGTACGAAGGTTCGTAGGACCGCTCATAAGAGCGTTGGAGTGAGAAGATGGACGGCGGGAACTTCTACTTCACGCACGGTGGCAAACTCTCCTAGTCCCGTAACAGATCCCGAGCCAGAGCCGGAGACTATTCCGACTTCTCCCTTACATATCAGGACACCCACTCCATCTGTGGATCCTCTCCCTATTTGTCGGATGTGCGGTGAGGCTGGCTGCAGCGGCGTGGGATGGATTGATGATGTACTAGTGGAGGAGGAGAGGCCAGAGGGAGTACATGCTTTTGCACCGTTTATCGACTTCACTGGCGATGATGATGACGACCTGATGGAGGAGGAGAAGGAGGACCCGTCAGAGGACCTGGGTAGTGAGTTGTAGTTTGGGTAGTTGGAGACGTCTGTTGGTGTTGTATATAGTTTTGGCAGTGACAAGTCTTTTGCTATAGTTAGTCTTTTGTGGTTTGGGTAGGTTTGAGGTTTTGCTTTTAGAGCAGCCCCTGCATGGGTAACTGCCGGGAGTACCTCAGAAGTATGATTACTCTTGTTAAGGTATTCATACTTTAGGTGTATTCCTACCTGTGTATATTTACTTACTGCTTCCTGTATGTAAAACTTGACAGCTATCCTTCCTTTGGAATTGTATATATGTACATATTCAGTTGCATCTGTCTTTTGCATAGTAGAATTCCATCATGTTTCTAAAACGCTGTAGATACTCTGATTGTGTGTTGCAAAAGACGTGTAAAAAAATATTTACCGTATTTTCCAAAAGACAAGACGAGTATTATTTTACAAATGTCGTTTTAGAGTTACGTTTTAGTTCAGTAGCTTTGCAGAAACAGGGTGTTACACACAGTATTGTGAGACATCTAATTAAAAATTGTGTTATCTCACTTAAGTATGTGAAAAGTGAGAAAAATCTTACATGTCCTTTACAAAAGGATTGCCCAGGAAAGTTGTTATGGATACGTTGAGGAGGATGATCTTAAACCCTTGAGTGGAGAAAAGTATGATGGACACCCGATTTGTGGTCAAACGAAGCCATATAAATACTCCTATGCACTACATTTTTCATCCCTATGGCATGCGGTAGTACTTGATGTGAGGTTGAGCTATGAGCTCTTAATAGATACACAACCTATGATGTGAGTGGTGCTATAGAGACGCACTTAATGTATCTACCAATGTGAGTGTGAAGGTATAAGCAACCTTTTATGAAAGACTTAGGCAATCTTTCTGGAGCACTCATGAGCAACCCAATGTATACAGAAGCCTAAATTATTGTGGAAATTATTTATCGCGGAGCTATCACAAATTTAAAGGTAAAAGTGCGTGTTGTGAGGGTCTCATTTTAAGTCCATTAAGTTCAAGAATAATTCACTTCTTGGACATAAGGTGTTGTCTCATCTCACTACGTGTTAATTCAATCATTAGGACATTAACACTTAAGCATGAAAAAACCTTTCCTTGCCTAGATTTTTTTTTTTACTTACTTGCCATTAGTGGGGAATTGTTGCTATAATGGCAATTAAGTGTCAGTTACCTACTCCTATTCATTCTCTTTTATGACATTTAATACCACAATAATTTATAATACCATTGGCTGCCATAATAACTTTTGTCTTTTATTACAATTGATTTACTTTTTTAATGCATTCAAGTATGCGAGCCAATGGATAAATAGAAAACACCATTATAAGATGTTGTCATGTGGTTGTTTTACGGTTTAAGAAAAAGAAAAAAGGAAAAAAACTCTTTCTTCCGCTCTCTCGATTTTTTTCTTGTGAACAAAACAATTTTCTTTCTCTTGGTTTTCTTTTCTGGGCATTGTTTGTGAGACTTCATCGTGTTTCTGGCCTCAAGTGCACGAGTTCAGACACTACTGTGTAAACCTTGGGGGAGCAAACCAGATATTGAGTTGCATCGGAGGTCCACCGAAATTTGCTTTCAGGACAATGGCTTTTGCCACGGCATAGCATCCTTCTTCTTTTTTGTTTCTACTAATATTCAACATTTCCTTCTTATTATCTCTAACCAATAGTACACATCGAACAGGTCATTACAAAGAGTACTAATTATAGGGTGGCGACATACCTTATTTGCATAAGTCCACACTTCCATTTCTTGGAGTCCGTAAAAGATGGTTTGGGATTGGTTAATGCCAATGCGACACCATGAATGTCGAGTACTGAGTGAACACGTTCTTGCCATCTCCTAAAATTCTGCACACAAAAGACCTCGATCTTTGAAATGTCTGGAAATGGCTTAGTATAAGAGACAGGTGGAGGTGCAGGGGTAGTGACGACAGTGGTAACAATAGGTGAACCATCGTTCTCAGAATCAACATCGTTGATGGCCGTGATAAATCCTTAAGATTGTTGGAAAATCTGGCCAGCAACTCAGCAAATCACAAACAAATCCTCTCAAGAACACGAACCCACGAACAATATTACCAACCACAAACAGAATGAATGAGCAAACCTGAGGCGTGTGAAGTCACACTGTCCATAAGGATTTATTCATCTGAGACGAAAAAACTCCCCCAAAGATTCAACAGGCTCTTCTCAGTAGCTACTGAGGTATTAGAACATCAGAGAGGAAAATTAGAAGATGATGCACCCAAGAAAAGTTAATTCTTGAAAACCATACCCAACTCCAAAAACAAGCTGCAACTTAAATACATGCAATGACCCCGTATTGAAAAAATATGTAAACGACTATATCAAATTAAAATGAGCAGCAGGTACAGAAACTTTGTAATCATTAAAGGAAATATTAAAGTAATAAAAATATATAAATTCCATTATAAAACGGTTAAAAGAATTTAAAATATTGAACGTTTTGCCTTAAAAAGTTTTGACGTAATTGAGCAAAGGCTTATAGAAACTTATTTGAAATTGACTACCTATTAATTCCGTTTGTTAAAACATGAAAACGGTAGAAACGTAAAGATGGTTCTGTCCAAACTTTTTATATAGAATTATATCATTACAATTAAATGATATAAATACAAAATATAGCCTCATAGTAAATGAATTATAAAAGAGTGGAACATAAACCATTCAAATAATATTCTATTTATAGTTAATCAAAATAAATATAATAAATCCAAACAATTTATTATTAGTTTAAGATAAATTAGAATAAAATAACAATATAATTAATTTTATTTATCACTTTTGAAATAATAATACAACAAGATGTCATCATCTAATGTTTGTCGTCTTTCCCAATTGATGATGACATGGCATTAATTTCTACTTACGTGCGTGAACTTCTCCAATACATCACCGGTGGGCTCTCTCTCTTGCAATTTCCATCCGGTGGGCAAAATTATTGTCACACCTTTCAACTCTATCTGATTTAATAGTACACATATGCCTTAGATATGAATTCTTCGGTAGCTATGATGGAAGGTGGGTACTGATACCTATAAGGCAAAAATAACTCAAAACTTAATTTTACTTAAGAAATAATTAAACATGAAAAAAATAATGTGGAGTCAAGTGATTGAATACTGAGGATCGTATCCAATAAAACACTAGGTACTGGAGTTTTTACATAAAATTAAACTTTGGAACTTGAATGTTTAAGAAAATTAGGAAAATAACCAAATAAACTAATAATAATAAGGTAAATTCTTCGGTACCCACGAAGAAAAGTGGGTACCGATACCCATCCATAAAAAAGACAAAAATAATCTCAATAAAAATTAAAAAAAAAAAACATAATTCAAACATAAATTATAAATAACAAAACAAATAAAACCTGTAAAATGAACTCTAAATAAAAGAGTAAACTGAAATATCCAAAGAAATTGGTGATAAATTAAGTAAAACAAAAGAATAAATTGATAAAAATATATTTTAATTGCTATGAACGTAATAAGAAAAGAAGAATAACCTAGGAATGGAATTAAACACTTTCCACAAGCATTAAAATATTATTTTAGTAGAGGTCCAAATAACACAAATTGAGAAAAATAAAAAAGACTTATTAGAGAAAGTGAAAATATATTAATAAATATAAAAATTCTTTAAGGAAATTTTCCTATACCCTCACACTAACCGGTATGAAATTTAAGAATTCAATTTCACTTAAAACAAAGTTAAAAAAAAATGATGTGGCATCAAATGATTAGTCATTGGGTACTCATCTCCAATAAAATTCCAGGATATCGGAGTTGTCACTAATAATTATTATTTACCAAAAAAATAAACTAATAATCGGTGGGTAGTTTAATGATACAGTTCTAATGATTCTCTAACAATTAATCCAGATTATTTGCATGTGTTTCTTTGCTTCAAAACACAAAAGTACTTTTGAACTAAGCCAAATTCCAGGATGGTCGCAGCATCAAAGCATGGTTGTTGTGAAACAATTCCCCGCCCGCATGCCGGCCTCTTTGTTTTTCTTCTGTTTAATTTAATTTTCTATGATAGGAGTATACAATTCTATGATATTGCTTCGTCCGTAAAGCAACTATTTTTTTTTAAAATTAAATTATGAAAAGGACAACTCTTCTTTTATTTTTTGGTAAATAAAGGACAACTCTTCTTTAATTTCATTAAATATATGTATTAACATTTTGAAAAAATGAAATTACGGATATTTAGCGTGGACCGGAGAGAGTTTTTCCAATTATAATTCTTTAATAATATATCCACTATATCTAGCAACATATTAAAAGTGGAACTTGTTAAAAGGAAAACGTTTAGCCTATGATGTGGTGATTCCCATTTGAAGCCTAACCCAATCAATCGTTCAGGATTTATTGCACTCAGAAAAGGAAAGTTTACTGGAAGTAATGCACTAAACCACTGATCATATCCTGGGGTCTTTGTCTTTTACACATTTTTTAAGCAATCACAATCACAGGTCCGTCCTTTCATGAGTCCTGGAAACTATAGTACCATACAAGACATTTCGTCAATAATCTCACTGCTTCTTTTGGAACCTTCATTTGTTATAAAAAGGCAGTGCGTGCCTTACAGCTGCAAAGAAAACAATGCAATTATCATCAGTCAGTGGAGTAGGATATATGTTTCAGAATCTTTGGAAAATAAGCCCTGCTCTTGACATTTCCAGAACTTGATCGATGGCGTATTAAAGGCAAACAAATTGTTTTTTGACAAAATTAAAAGCAAACAAATGATCATAAGTTAGAAAGTGAATAAAAGAAAATATCTTCATGTATATACATAAGTATATATGACGCATGCAGAGTTTCTACTTGATGTACAACAACGCTTGTATCAGGACAACCTGTAGTTTTCCCAAAAGCAATGAAGTTTGTCATAAAAGAAAAAAGGACATAGCCACTATGTGTGGAGTTATTAGTATTTTTTTTTGAAGCACCAACACCCCCCTCCCACACACACACACACACACACTACCTCCGTTCCTTTTTACTTGTCTTTTAAGGTTGTTTCACACAAATCAAATAAACCAATAAATTTTATTGCTTTTTATAAAGTTATTAGTCTTTTTCTCATGATATCGTTGATTGTTTATTGTCCATCATGCTTATTTCTCTCTCTATAATAAATAATTAAGGGTATAATTGAGAAACAAGTAATTAATGTAACCTTAAATTATCAAAATGACAAGTAAAAAGGATCAAATTTCTTCTTAAAAACTGACATATACTGCCCCCGTTCCTTTTTATTTATCTTTTAAGGTTGTTTTACATAAACTAAAACACCAACAAATTTTTTTTTTTAAATCGACAAGTAAAAATGAACGAGGAAGTATATATAAAGAATATAAGGGATATTCCGATCCGAATACAAAACCCATCAGAATAAGGATAAGATAGAAGAGACAAGTCAACCAAAGCACAAGTCGGATGAACCTAACCTAGGGGTGAAAATAGGCTCGAGCAACCTAGGCTTTGCAAGGCCCAAGCCTGACCTGTTAAAAAAACTCAAGACCCAAGCCTGACCTGTTACCTGTTTTAGGATTTTTTTTTTACCGCTGGCCTGACCTTTTTGAAAGTCTGGTATGATATGTTAGCCTACTTAAAGGCCTACTTCATATTAACGTCTTTGAATAACTCATCTGACCTAACTTTAAATAGACTAACAGGCCTAATAGGCCAATGACATTAAATTCTATTTATAATAAACTACATAAAAAAATAAAACTATTGCTATTAAGAAACATGAGACATAACAGTGTAAAAAGATAGGACGAGCTCATAGGACGAGCTGATTTTCATAAAGTCTGACTCTAATTTATTCGTATGATATAAATCTTTTTCAAGGTCTAACCTAACATTTTAAAGATTGAATCTGACATTATATATGATAGCTCATTTAAATTTTATTTTGCAATAAGGCCTTTAAATATGTCATAAATTTATGTAAGACAATATGCTTAAATTATTGAAAAGGACATCAAATATATTTTTTAACACAATGTACAAAATCTAATATAATAATA
This sequence comes from Calophaca sinica, assembly GCA_037113605.1. Taxonomy (NCBI): domain Eukaryota; kingdom Viridiplantae; phylum Streptophyta; class Magnoliopsida; order Fabales; family Fabaceae; genus Calophaca; species Calophaca sinica. The sequence continues at coordinate 73,207,325 of CM073731.1, read as the reverse complement.
ATAGCAATAAAAATTAGGGAGGGATCAAGTTACTCTAGGAGTAACTCTTGTCAGAGTTATTCCGGTTAATATCTCTTTGTAGACATTGAATTTTGTCAATCCAACCGTTGAATATCGTCATATCATGTTAATGATCGGTATACCAAATTTTAGACAAATTAGACATTCTTAGTTATGTCATCATACGGTCAATATTTTACTTAAATTAAAACGTATAATATACGTTGAATTGAAGTGATCTGATTAAGTATCAAATATTTTTAAAATTTTATGAATTTTTATGGAGTTGATCTGCTCAATAAGAACTTTTAATTTAACGGTTCGATTGATGAAATTTGATATCTATAGAGAAATATTAAACGGATTAACTCAGATAAGAGTTACTCCTGAAGTAACTTGATCTCTCTCCCATAAAAATTATTATTTATATTTACTTAAATAGACCGATCTGTTAGACCTAAAAAGCTTTTTAAGTGGCTTGAAATCTGTCTTTTATAACTAAATAGGCTTTTCAAAAAGACTTAGCCTTCTCTATTTAAAAAAAAAATGGCCATGCCTAAGCCTGTCGTAGACCACGTCGCCCAACAACCTAACCTACCACACCGATGTCAACCGAGGCTAAGAAAAAAACTAAAACTTATGGATATATTTGAAAGGATTAACAAATCATTCATAGAAAAGACATGGGTCACGAACCATGCATTTCCATGATCTAACCTTTAGAAGATCTAAAATCCAACCAAACTTTGGAGCCTGATTAGAAAAGATGTACCCATTGATACACATTAGTATTTGACACACCTTTTATAATAAAATTCTTCGCCTCTGAACAATCTAAGTTTTTCTATAAGCAAAAAATATTATTAAGAAAAGAGTATAAAGAATATTCTATTCCAAATAGATTAGTAATAGACTGAAATAAAAAAGAAGCATAGAGACAAAAGAAAACATCATCAATACACTAGTTAGAAAAAAGAACACTCAACCCTATCCCTTTTGGTCTTTAAACCATAATAACGATGTAACATTTATCAAGTTCATCACACCGAGAAAATCGAAAGAAATCCTCTAAAAAACAACTTTCCCTTTATCACGCATAGTCTAAATAACCAAACCACAACACGTCGAAACAAATGACCATCTCAGTGCATCTTTCTTTCTCTTACTGAGCAATCTGAGTGATTCATTACCATAATAAAAGAAAATGAATATGTTTACACCCAAAATATTCATCAGAACCAGCCAAAGCTAGTCCCAGTCGAATAGATCGAATAGCAGATTGGACGTCAGCCGATGTGCTTACCAGTCGATATGGCATGGCAGCTGATAGAGTCGAAAGCAGGAAACCGGAAGCTATACATGGGCCTTGGACTTATTGGGCTTCAAGGAAGATATTTAGGCCCATGGGGATAGCATGGAGTCACGTATGGGATCAGATTCTTGCTCCACGAGCCGAATGACGTGGAAGTAATTTTGAATTAAATAAATATCAAAGGGAAAGCCGGTCAAGATTGTTCTCCATGGTTTTAGGAGCTGAGCGAGGGAATCTGAGGAGATATTTGCATAAAGGGGACCGTTGGTTGAAGTGACGTGGCCACAATGTACTAATGCGCCTAGTTTTTAGGATCGTGGTTAGTGGAGCATGGCACGATTCAGCGGAATAACTGCCAACTAGGAATGTATCAGTGTTAGCCAACTGAACGTGGCAGATAGGAGTAGTTCTTAGTTGCTACTATAAATACCTAAGTTGTACATACATTTAGGAATCATCAATCAATCAAACAACTTATAATTTTCGCTCAAGCTTTTATCCGCATTTTAGTTTACCTTTATGTCCTAGTTTTTATCTTAGTTCATCGACTTAAACCTTTCTGGAGTGAGTTAAGGGACCCATAGCTAAGGAACAGAGTTCCTTCCTTAGCGTAATCGCTTGAAGAAAAGGGAATCACCGTTTTGAAAGTTAGCCGATCTGCGGCTAATTGATATTCAAGACAACAAAATTGGCACGCCCGGTGGGACCAAAGGTGAACGAATCAACACATTCGAATCCCCAGGTCAGGATTACCAGTGGCGTATGCACTTGCGTTCGGGCAAGAGTTTGAGCAATATGATGGCAAAGAGCAATCCCAGAAAACCGATTGAGGGAAGCCCATCCCGTGGAAGCAATGTTCCACCAGCAGAGCAAGTACAAGCAGAAATAGAGGCTGAAACTCAACCCAACGAGCTCAATGAGACCCCGGTGGTGATGACCACTTCGTTTATACGCCAACAACTCGATTTGGGAATCAATGATATCATGTACCAAGTGTCACAACAATTGGCCAATATTGTGAAACCCATGGTACATAACGGCGCAAAGAAGCCAGGAGATAGAGGCCAGGAGGGCTCACGCAAGTGAAGGCTCTATCAATTCCGCTATCCCGACACAAGTGGGATACCCTACCCAGCAGACTCGTCGGCCCGGTAGAGTGCGACCGGGACCAATTCAGGTTCAGCCGAACATGACTCAGGCAGGTGCACATCAAGTTCAGCCTACCTACATTCAGGCCGGACCTACTCAGGTTCAGCCGAATATAGGACAGGTACCTTCTAATCCAATTAATTCCCAGCATGGTGCTTTTGCCACGTTGAACACTGGAGGGCAACAGGTGGCGAATGACGCGAACAACCAAGCTAATCTTCATTTTGGACAGGTGCAGATGGCTAGGAGGCCACCGGATGCAGTACCAATTGGTATGCCGCAAGCCATGCCATGTGCTCAGCTTTATGGCTCTGCAGCAGCGACTAACCCACAAAGACACCGGGGGCAAACTCTTGGTACGAGATTGGGTGGTATAAGACCACCTGGGATATGCAGATGCAGACCATGGAACTATGTTCCACCAGACGGCTAACCTTCCATTCTACCCATCCTATCCTGAAGTATCTGCAGCGCCAAACAGGTCAACTCCTCCAAGGGCACCTGGTTTGATGGCAGAGCAGTCATGGGGACAGATCCCACCTCTACCATTTAACACAAGTGTGCCTGGAACTCAATACAGGGCACCTGGTGAAGGGAACATGGAGCAGTCATGGGGGGTTTACCCACCTCCATTGTTTAATCAACCAGGCTACCCCAATCCTCCAGAACAAGCATCTCAGGCACATCCCCCAACTTGGAGGCAACAACCAAAGACGGTTGCTCCCACTTTGGGAGAAGTGAGGCCAGGGGGTTCACAGCTGCTAGACCCGGCCGTCATTGCAGACACCATCAAGAAATACTTTGGTGTGCAGCTGAAGCCTTTGGATCGTCCAATCTATAGGAAACCATACCCTGAGTGGGTAGATAGATTGGTACCTCTGCCTAGGGGATATAAGACTCCAGATTTCGCTACTTTCTCCGGGGAAGATGGCAAATCGACTATGGAGCATGTAGGCAGGTTTACTGCCCAATGTGGTGAAGGGAACCAGAATGAATACCACAAATTGCAGCTGTTCCCCTTGTCACTTAATGACAAAGATTTACATGGTATTCCTCTTTACCACCTAATTCCATACAAACATGGTCGACATGGAGAGGTGCTTCCATGACAGATTCTCGCCCCAACCCGAAGTCATCATGCGGTGATCTCATGAACCTGAGACAACAGTAGATGAATCATTTGCCGATTTTGTGGAAAGGTTCAGGAAAATGGTCAGAAATGTTCAAGATCTGACTCCCTGAGATAGAATATGCAGCCATGGCTATTAGCAGCATGCATCCTCAACTCAAGAAAAAACTAGTAGGCCAAGCTTGCACTGACCTCAACCAGTTGGTCTCAAGAGCTATGCGCATTGAGCAATTTATCCAGGAGAAGGAAAAGAAGCGAGGCAGGAGGGGGGGGGGCCCTCAGTTGGTATCCATTGTAGAAGCTGAAGACTCTGATGATGATTCACCGATTCCACTACAGAACATCATGGCAAATTAAATTGTGAAGGGTAAAGGCTATACTTGCCCTGCCCTAAGAGCTGCCAAAGGAAAAGAGCCAAGTTCAGGAGATGGCAGGACAGAATACTCCTTTGATATCTCCAAGGCAGACCAGATCTTTGACTACTTGCTTAAGGATAAGCAAATTCGGCTGCTGGATGGGCATAAAATCCCACCTACTAAGGAGTTAAAGGACAAGAAATACTGCAAGTGGCACAACTCTTATAATCACGCAACTCTAAATTGCATGGTTTTCAGGAAGGCCATTCAGAAGGGGATAAAGGAGGGGAGGTTCAAGCTTGCAGACAAAGGAATCGCGAAAATGATAGTGGATATTGATCCTTTCCCTGCCCTTGGGATATGTATGGTCTCATTCTCGGGGCTTGATGACGAAGGGCCCAGCCACAAGCACAGAATATCTGTGCAACCAGTCTGGAGGCCAAAAAAGGGATCAGCCGATTCAACCCATATTGATCGACTGAGACCTCAGGCTGCCAAACCAGGTTGACAGGTTGGGAAAGCCCCAACCAGAGGTAGGACACAGGCAGGGGGGCAAGCCACCCAAACCAGGTAGGCTCACCCAGGAATTAGTGAAGCAATACATTACACATGGCCAGGCCCTAACAGGGAAGCCTGACAAAGAGAAAGGCAAGGCACCTATCGCAAAAACTGGGGGGCAAGATCGGCTAACCATTAGAGAAAGTGGTAGGCTATCTTTACCCAGGATTGACGAGAAGCCTATTCCCAAGGATAAGAGAAGGGTAGCCGAGTTCACTGTAGAAGGAGGAATGTCCTCCCTAAAGATAACAGTGAGGAATGATGAGAAGTTAAAGACACAAAGAATGCTGAAACCCCCGGCTAATGTCGCAGAAGGACACTGGTTCTTGAATAAGTATGCCACGGACAAAAAGGCGATACCAGCCGTGCTGTCAAGAACCCAAAAGAGAAAGATGCAGAGAATGAGGTCTGTTCAGAGGATGAAACAAACTCTGCAGATGATAGCCGATGTAAAGAATAGTGAGAAGAGGGAGATCCCTTTAAAAACTGTTAATGAAGCATTGGATAAGGCTTTCCGAGTTAGAGGTCAAGAGGCCGGGAAGAAGAAGTGCCCAAAAAAGTAGAGCCAATTCATCGAGCAGAACACATTCTGAAGCAGAGGGCCTGATCGCAGCAGTCGATGTAGATGAAGAGGCGATCACTATAGAAGGTTCAGTGATCCCAGAGATGCATTGGGAACAAGATGATATCATGGAAGACTCCTTGTTGGATCTCTTGTTCAATGAAGAGGCTGATGGCCTGCTGGCTGAGATAGAGGCTATCAGCTTATTCAAACAACCCACAACCAGGAGGTTTGGAGGGGGACGTGTTTGCTGGGGAGACAGAATGGGCTGCGTTAGCCGATACACCGGCTGATGAGGTCACCAAGGTAGTGTTTGAGAAACCTACAGAAGAAATGATGAAACACCTGAAGCCCCTTTATATCAAAGCCTATATCAACGGGAAGATTTTTGGAAGGGTCTTCGTGGATGGAGGGGCTGTGCTAAACGTCATGCCTGTGACAACCATGAGAAAACTGGGGAAGAGTCTTGAGGACCTAGTTCCCACCAACATGAAAATGTCCAACTTCCTGGGGGAACCTTCCAGGGAACTTGGAGTCTTGATAGCCGAAGTCACAGTAGGCCCCAAGACTATCAAAGCAGCTTTCTTTGTGGTTGATGGAAAACCTTCCTATAGCGTGATCCTGGGAAGGGATTGGATTCATACAAGTCAGTGTGTCCCCTCCACTCTTTATCAGAAGCTTATGTTTTGGGTTGGAGACAACGTGGAGACAGTTGAAGCAGATAAGAACCCCTTTTCGGCTGAGGTAAAAATGTTGGAAGCCCTGTTCTATTCCCCACACCTAGGTCCTATTGCCATCCCCGAGGATTATGAGGAAGGGGTATGGAAAGCATGCAACCTAACTAATGAGGGATTCAAACTAAGATCTCAGGCCGAACCACGGCCCAATGCGCAGGTAACTAATGAGTAGGGCATCTCAGGTACTCGAAGACCTTTTGGGTCGGCTAGAAATCTTTAAGGCCGAGTCCAAAGCGATGGATGCCATGATGGAAGATTATGACACTGCAGAGGAAGAGGAGGTACTACTCTCCAGGGAGGAAGGTGCGGCAACTAAGCCTGATAAGGTGTGTGCAGCCAAGCCCATGGAATTGGACTCCCCTCTTCACAATTTGGGTACGCCAGAACAAATCAACACAGAATCGTGAAGGTGAGTGGGTTGCTTGAGGAAGACAAGCGGGGCAGGATAGTCGAATTAATCCAGCGGTACAAAGATTGCTTTGCCTGGAATTACTTCGAAATGCCTGGTTTGGCGAGAAGGTTGGTGGAACACAGGTTGCCTATCAAAGCAGGATACAAACCGTTTAAGCAGGCGCCTCGCAAGTTCAATCCCCAACTGATGCCTCAAATTAAAGCTGAAATTGAAAGACTACTGAAGGCAGGCTTTATAAGAACGGCCAGGTATGTTGAATGGTTATCTAATGTAGTCCCTGTTGTCAAGAAGAATGGCCAGATAAGAGTATGTATAGACTACAGGAACTTGAACTTGGCCACTCCAAAGGATGAGTATGCTATGCCTGTGGCTGACATGTTAGTCGATGCGGCAGCCACACATGGTATTCTCACCTTTATGGATGGATACTCAGGGTATAACTAGATCTTTCTAGCGAAAGAAGATACTCACAAGACAGCCTTCAGGTGCCCAGGAGCATTGGGGATCTATGAATGGGTGGTCATGCCTTTCGGGCTCAAGAACGTAGGAGCCACTTATCAAAGGGCCATGAACTCCATTTTTCATGACTTTATCGGCAAAACCATGGAAGTATACATAGATGACGTGGTGGTCAAGTCTGAGGGTTTTGAAAGCCACCTAGTCGATCTAGAGCAAGCCCTAAAGAGGATGCGAGCCCATGGGCTGAAAATGAATCCGGCCAAATGTGCTTTTGGAGTGGCAGCTAGCAATTTCCTAGGATTTTTGGTCCACCATCAAGGAATAGAAGTAGACAGGAACAAGGTGAAAGCAATCTTGGAAGCCAGACCGCCTAGGAACAAGAAGGAATTGCAAAGTTTAATTGGCAAGATCAATTTCCTAAAGAGGTTCATAGCCAATTCGGCTGGGAAAATGAAGGCTTTTTCCCCTCTACTGAAATTAAAGGATACGGATGATATGGTATGGGGGAAAGAGCAACAACAGGCCTTTGATCAAATTAAGCAAGGGTTGGCGGACCTCTGTGCTAACACCTCCGGTGTCAGGAAGGCCACTCAAATTGTATATAGCTGCAGAAGAAGAGTCAATCGGCTGCCTGCTCGCGCAGGATGCCGAGGATGGGACTGAAAGAGCTGTATACTATCTCAGCCGCACCTTGAATAATGCAGAAACCAGGGTCGACTGATGAAGTGGGCCATTAAGTTAAATGCTTTCGCATTAAAATATGTTCCATTGAGAGCAATGAAAGGCCAGGCAGTAGCCGATTTTCTAGCTCAACACCCTTGTGTCGAAGTCAATGACCCATTAGCCGAACACGTTGCATGTATAAACTTGAAACCTTGGGTGCTGACGTTTGACGGGTCAAGAACGCAAAAGGGGGTAGGTGCTGGCATCACCATTACGGACCCAGCAGGGAAAAATTGGAAATTCATGTGTCAGCTGGATCTTGGGAATTCTAATAATCAGGCAGAATACGAAGCCTTGATTTTGGGGCTTAAGATCTTGGCAGCCATGAAAGCAAATTATGTTCAAATTAGAGGAGATTCACAGTTGGTGATAAAACAGCTAACTGGGGAATATAGATGTAATAACCCTAACTTAAAAGAGTGCTATGAAACGGCTAGCAAGCTACTGCGCTTGTTTGCTGATGCAGTAGTACAGCACATCCCTAGGGAAGAGAATGAAGAGGCTAATGATTTGGCTCAACAGGCCTCAGGGTACAAAGACATGATAGTCGAAGTAAAACATGAAGAGTACCCAATCTGGGAATGTGCACCAATAGGAGCGATCGACTCTTGGAAACAAGAGTTAATCGACTATCTTAAAGATCCTTCAAGCAGTACTGACTTCAAGCTCAAGCAGAGAGCACTCAAGTACGTATTGGTAGACAATGAAGTTTACAGGAGAGCCATCAATGGAGTGCTACTTAAGTGTATTGATAAAGAGGAATCCATGAAGGTCATGGGGGAAGTACATGAAGGAATCTGTGGATCTCACAGGGCTGGACCCACAATGAAATGGCTAATATACAGACATGGATATTATTGGCCTACCATTACGGCTGATTGTTATCAATATGCCAAAGGATGTGAGGCGTGTCACCGTGATGGTCCAATTCAAAGGGTTCCTACTAAAACCTCCACCCAGTGATAAAACCTTGGCCATTCAGGGGATGGGCAATGGATTTAATAGGCAAAATCTACCCACCTTCGTCCAAGAGGCATGCGTTTATCATAGTTGCGATTGACTACTTCACCAAGTGGGTAGAAGCCCAGCCGATGGTGAATGTGACTCAGGAGGAGGTGATTAGGTTTATACAATGCCAAATCATCTATAGATTTGGAATACCTGAAACCATCACCACAGATCAAGGCACTATGTTCACTGGGGAGAAAGTGGTGGCCTTCGCACAACAATTTGGGATTAAGTTAATTCACTCATCCCCTTATTATGCTCAAGCCAATGGGCAAGCTGAGGCAACCAACAAAGTTCTTATTGACATAATCAAGAAGAACATTGAGGATAAGCCAAGGAAATGGCATGAAACATTGAATGAGGCATTATGGGCCATGAGGAATTCCAAGTGTAGTGCGACCGATTTACTCAGACGGCTAACATATGGCCAAGATGCAGTGTTACCCTTAGAAATAAATGTTACTTCACTAAGAGTAGCAAAGCAAAACCTGTTAAGCCTGGATGAATATCAACAGGCCATGTTAATGGAGTTAGATTCGGTTAACGAAGATCGACTCATGGCTTTAGATCAAATTGAGCATAGCAAGCAAAAAATGGCTAGGGCTTACAACAAACATGTGAAGCCAAAAAGGTTTGTTGAAGGAGACCTTGTTTGGAAAACCATACTACCTATTGGGATCAAGTATCCTAAGTTTGGGAAATGGTCACCAAATTGGGAAGAGCCGTTCATTGTTAGCAAAGCTTATCATGGTGGTGCTTATCGGCTAGTCAACATGCAAGGCGAAGAACTAAATAGAAGCATCAATGGAAAACATCTTAAGAGATATTACCCCACTATGTGGGAAGGCATATTGGAGGATTAGAAGCAAGTGCATTAGCATAAAAGTAAAATTGTTTGTGGTGACCACAGTCGCCACCTAGCCAAAATTACAAAAGCTTAAATGTGAAACTAGGGAGCTGCAGCCTCAGGTGCATCACTTGATTTTTCTTCAACCTGGGCAGGACCTGGATCGGCTGACGATGCAGGAGCATCAGTCGTAGCCGAAGCTACAGCTATATCTGGGGTAGGTTCTGCTGCTGGCACTTCAGCTAATGCCTCCACTGGGGAAACAACAGCACCTTCAAGATCGCCTTGCTGACTGGTTGAAGGATCGGCTGCTACGACAGCTTCCTGTTTCCTAACCTCCTCTAGCTGATGCTTGAAGGAGTGCCAGGCTTGATTGGCCTCAGCTAACCCAGCGCTGCTAGTTTCAAGATCTTTTTCTAGGCCTGTCTTCTGAGCGCTTAGTACCGCCAAATCACGATCCAAAGAGGAAGATTGCTTGAACAAATCATAACGTTGTTGAGAGTTGGAGCGGAGTTTCTCAGTTAAAGCAGCCGATTGAGGGGTCAACTCTGCTATCTCCTTCTTGATCCTCTCCAGCTCAGCCGATAGAACGGCTAGCCGATCATCTTTGTTCTGGCGCTGGCTTAGGGCTTCCTGACGCTCCTTCTCCAACAATAGGAAAGAGGTTTGGAACTGAGCCTTTTGTTCCTGAAGGTCCTTCAGTCTTTTGAGATCATGAGATGTCACGTCATGAACCTCCTTGGAGCGCCCGTATTGGTGAGACAGGTTGTTCAGTTGAAGAGCCAAGGTATTGTACACCTCTTGGCTAGCCGCAGGGATGTCAGCCGAATTAGACAGCTTGAACAAAGAAGTTCTCAGATGGGCAACCTGCTCCCTGCTGGTTGGTATTTCCCCCATTAGTGCTGCATCAACTCTCTCCAAATGATTGGAAATAGGAGAGGAGACCACTGAGAAGGGGTCAGCAGAGGTGAAATACTTCGTCAGCTCTTCTTCTGAAATAGACACTGCGGGAGCTGTAGGAGGCGAAGGCATCTGGGGAGCTTCATAGCCAGTCTCTTCGGCTTGTGATTGGGGGTCCTATGGAAACCAATGGTTAGCTGATTGAGTAAGCAAGCAATATATGTTGAAAGGATAAGAAATCGGCTGTACCGTTGGGGGAAATTGAGAGCTAGTGCCTTCGGCAAACTCTTGGACAAAGGAGGTGGGAATTTCCACACGCGGCTTCTGAAAGTAAGGTGTTTAGGTTCAGGCTAACAAAGGATATTAAGGAAAAGAGAAATAAGGACAAGATATGTACCTTTACCTTCGGCTGTTTTCCTTTACTAGCCGAATATGTTTTCTCTTTGGGCTTGGCCTGAACCTCGGCAGGTTCTTCTATTACAATGCCAGGGGCCCTTGTTCTTTTCTTGGTGGGGGGAGTAACGGGGTCGTCTTCAACGACAATGAATTATGGAGTAGTGGTTGTGGCTGCCATAAGACAAGAAAAGTAAGAAATTACTTTGAGGTTAAAAGCAAGAACTGCAAAGAGCCGAATATAGAGGCACTTACTTGGCTGGAGTACTGAGGTCTTCATCCTGGTTAGAAGTCCGTTTCTGGACTTGAGTTTGAACCCGGGGCTTGGTCTTAACAAGAGTGCTTTTGGACTGGCTTGATGGCCTCATTGCTTCGGCTACATCAGTGAGGATTAATCGGGTTGCATATCTGTCCAGCCGATCGGGGAACAGCCTGTCCTTCACTGATGGCCACCAATTGGCAAAAGCAGAAGTTTCACCCGATACAGGAGTGAAAGGGATGAAACGGAAAGCTTGAATCTTTTTGAAGTTGGTAGAAACCACCTCCATTACATCATTAGCGCCAAAGGGCAGTCGACCCAGACTCCCTACCATAGAGTCATATGGCAGAGGAATATGCTGTAACAACCCAAACTGCCTCGCTACGCAGTTTGGAAAGTAGAACTCAGCCGAAGACTTGTTGTTTCGTGAGGTGGGTTTGAGACCACAAAGCAAGTCACGAGAAGTCAAAACTGAGCTCCAGTTGAGCTCCAACAGGTTCTGCTGATCGACTGGGAGAGGATCATTGGTAGAGAAAATCCAGAAAGGCCCAATACCTTTCTCCAAGACAGGGCACCAGTCGGCGGCTATCCGGGTCAAACCAAAGAGCTTGGTGGCCACAGTGAAAGCATAAGAGGACTCACAGGGAGTGAGTACCAGATGGGTACCCAAAACACCTGCATCCCGAGGAAGAACGCTAGGGTTGAAGCGTGAATCAATGAACTCTGGAAAATAGAGCATTATCCAGAGTTGCAAAAACCAGAGTGAGCCTTAAACGTTCCTAATATCCTCACCTCTTTGCAGCCGATCCATAATGGTGAATAGGCAGCGATAGAGGTTTGAGAGGAAAAGGGTTCCCCAAGAAAAATTGCCATCAGAGTTAACAAGGGCCACGTAAAGCTGTAACTATTGGACCACGGCAATAGAGCTGGAACAGAGAAAGTATTTGAACCAAAGATGAAGGAATGCGTTGTGTTCTCGTGATCGCATACGCACTCTGGACTTGGCATTATTGGCAATGAAATTGGAGTATCCGGAGGTGTGTTTAGAGAAGTGGAACCCTAGTTCAGGAACCTGGAAGGAATAATGGGAGAGGACGTCATCGCCTGTGATTGGGAGCCCCAAAATAGCCGCCACATCTAGAAGAGTGGGGGAAACCATACCCCATGGGAAAGTGAAGGTGTTTGTGGCAATGCTCCAGTAGCCGAAGAAGCCATAGAGCAGCTCTAGGTTAAGGGGGATGTCCTTGGTTGACAGCATGATTATGTCATAGAGGCCCCATTGTTTCCATTTATCGGATTTGGCAGCCTTTAGCCGATCCACCCAATCAAGGTAGGGCTGAGATGAACGAGGCCATGAACGAAGATCAGTAGGTTTGGACTTGGTGGTGAACCAATCACAGGAAATGGGCAATGCGTAGAGAGACGGGGCCATGTACTCCGTCAAGAAGACCGCTCCTTCACCCATATCTGAAGTAGAAGGAGCCAAAGAAAGAGAGTCCTGAATCTCGAACAAGAGAGATTGGAGGCCAGAGTCAGGGGCCTCAGGAGGGCTAAGGGAGCGGTCAAGGTTCATGGAGGAGGAAGAAGATTGTTCGACATCGTACGCGTAGGATTGGTTTTGAGAATCAGAAGCAGAAGACATGGTGGGCCTGGTTTGTAGGTGAAAGACGAAAAAGGCCGAGATGATGAAAGCTACAGGAGTTAGGGCTGGAAGTAAGCGTAAGAGGTAATTCGACTGATGAGTATTTAAAGGAAAAGTAAATCACTGATAGTGGGGTTTAAAGGCGAATAAATCGGATGGATGAGGATTAGCCGTTGCACTATTCAAAAGTTGTTGTTAATGGATGACCTCGCATTCATGATTCAAAAGGGAGATTTGACTTAAATCATTACGCCGCCCCAGCCTAAACCTAGGGTGTTATGGCTAAGACAGCGAAGGGGGGCAATTGTTTACACCCAAAATATTCATCAGAACCAGCCGAAGTTAGTCCTAGTCGAATAGATCGAATAGTCGATTGGACGTCAGCCGATGTGCTTACCAGTCGATATGGCATGGCAGCTGATAGAGTCGAAAGCAGGAAACCGGAAGCTATACATGGGCCTTGGACTTATTGGGCTTCAAGGAAGATATTTAGGCCCATGGGGATAACATGGAGTCACGTATGGGATCAGATTCTTGCTCCACGAGCCGAATGACGTGGAAGTAATTTTGAATTAAATAAATATCAAAGGGAAAGCCGGTCAAGATTGTTCTCCATGGTTTTAGGAGCTGAGCGAGGGAATCTGAGGAGATATTTGCATAAAGGGGACCGTTGGTTGAAGTGACGTGGCCACAATGTACTAATTCGCCTAGTTTTTAGGATCGTGGTTAGTGGAGCATGGCACGACTCAGCCGAATAACTGCCAACTAGGAATGTATTAGTGTTAGCCAACTGAACGTGGCAGATAGGAGTAGTTATTAGTTGCTACTATAAATACCCAAGTTGTACATACATTTAGGAATCGTCAATCAATCAAACAACTTATAATTTTCGCTCAAGCTTTTATCCGCATTTTAGTTTACCTTTATGTCCCAGTTTTTATCTTAGTTCATCGACTTAAACCTTTCTGGAGAGAGTTAAGGGACCCATAGCTAAGGAACATAGTTCCTTCCTTGGCGTAATCGCTTGAAGAAAAGGGAATCACCGTTTTGAAAGTTAGCCGATCTGCGGCTAATTGATATTCAAGACAACAGAATACTAGAATGAATTCTGCTCAGTCATCCCTTTAAATTGAGATTACCAAATATTCTCTCCAATCTGAAATATAATAAAAAGGTGAGAACTCCCAAACCCAGGAGTTTTATTGGGTATGAATACCCAATGACCAATTATGTGACGCCACATCATTTTTTAACTTTTTTAAAGTGAAATTAAATGTTTAGTTTTCATACCTGCTGTTAGTGTAAGAGTATAGGAGAAATTTCCTGAAAAATTTCTATATTTGTTAATAAATTTTGACTTTCTCTAAGGAGTCTTTTTATTCTTTTTCTATTTCATTTTTTATAAAAATTATTTCTCTATTTTTTTTTGTTTGGATCACTGCTTAAATAATATTCTAATGTTTGTGTAAGCTATTTAATTTCATTCCTAGCTTATTCTTCTTTTCTTATTTCAATTTATTTTTTTATTTTAAGTTTGTTTTGTAGGTTTTATTCGTTTTATTATTTATAATTTATGTTTGAATTATAGTTTTTTTATTTTTATTGAGATTATTTTTATTTGTTTAACGGATGGGTATCGATACCCACTTTTCTTCCTGGGTATGGAAGAATTTACCTAATAAAAAAAGTCTTTAAAATATAAACAAAAAAGTCTATGTAATACATAAACTTTTTGCTTATATTTTAAAGATATTTTTTGTTTATATTTCAAATCGGATGGAGTACCTTGAGGCCAAGCTTTTATTGCCTTGGATATCAGCGAATTAGTGTGGTTTCCTCAAGATATATATCGACTAGTTTACTCCCTCTGTTCCTTTTTACATGTCAATTTTTTAGAGAAATTTTGTTTCTAATTACATGTCATTCTCAAAATTTAAGGTTACATTAATTATTTGTTTGTCAATAGAGAGAAATATGTTTTATGGAGTAATGAATAATCAATGATATCATTATAGTAGTACAAAACTTCATTATAGTAATGGAGTCATTACGCTTATATAATGCCTTACTTATTTTAAGGTACGACATCCTCTAATCAATGTTAAGATGTGAATTTCAAAATGTCTATCCTTAATTAGCATAACCACATCGTGCTCGTCACTCTCAGGAAAGTCGGCACATTTTTCTTTCCAACTAGGTTATTAGAATTTGGGTTTGGATCTAACTCAACCCCAAAAGCTAACTCATAGGGTGAGGGTTGCCTCCCACTTATAACCACTAATCAAACCATCTTATTCTTCCATGTGAGACTTCTAACACACCCCCTCACGCCCAGGATTGGACATCTGGAGCGTGACCCGAGTGGCTCGATAACAGGTGACCCAACAAATGGATCTATGATAGGCTCTGATACCATATTAGAATTTGGGTTTGGGCCTAACTCAACCCCAAAAGCTAGTTTATGAGGTGAAGGTTGCCCCCCACTTATAACCACTAATCAGACCATCTCATTCTTCCATGTGGGACTTTTAACACGATGTTAGAATTTGGGTTTGGGCCTAACTCAACCCCAAAAGCTAGCTCATGAGGTGAGGGTTGCCCCTACTTATAACCACTATTCAGGCCATCTCATTCTTCCAAGTGGGACTTCTAACACACCCCCCTCATGCTCAGGACTGGACATTTGGAGCGTGACCCTAGTGGCCTGATAACGGGTAACCCAACAAATGGATCTATGATAGGCTCTGATACCATATTAGAATTTGGGTTTGGGCCTAACTCAACCCCAAAAGCTAGCTCATGAGGTGAGGGTTGCCCCCCACTTATAACCACTATTCAGGCCATCTCATTCTTCCATGTGGGACTTCTAACATAGGTATCATTAACTCTCTCACTTCATTATATGGATGTTCTTTTTTTTGGTGTGTACTTCATTGTATGCTGATACCATATTAAAATGACCCATAATTGTAAGTTCTCTAAAATCGCTACATCAGATTTTGATCTAATTTTGGCATAAACATTTGCCAGACTATTTGAGAAAGCTTATGAAATTGGCCTATGATATGTCCACATCGCCGGCCCAACCCTAAAGCCAAGGCTAGGGTTTTAGGCCTAAAAAATTTTTGTAGTTATTTAGACCTACAAATTTAGTCCTCCAATTTTTTTTAGTTATGTAATCTTAACGATACAAATAATTTTAAAAACTAATGGTCTAAACCATAAACCGTAGGAAATCATACATGTGGTTGGATGTATTCACATAACAAAAATTTCCAACAACCATAATAATTACGTTTTAGAAAGTTATGATAAAAATAAAAATAAAATTTAAATAAAAATATAATTAATAGTTCTGAAAAGAATTTATCTCAAATTTCGCTTTAAGACTAGAAATACGTTTGGCCAGCCCTGTATATCCATACAGGTGTTTTCAACTTATTTTAATAAGCTTTCCAAAATAGCTGAAGAAAATAGCCTACAGTTTATATACAAATAGGCTTAAATACCATTTTGGTCGCATAACTTATTTTTGAGATTCAATTTAGTCCTTTAACTATTTTTTTAGCCAAATAAGTCTTTTAAGTTTTTAAAGTGGGTCAAATAGGTTCTTTTTGGCTTTAACAATTTAAGTTGGGCCAAATTGGTCCTTTAAGTTTTTAAGTTTGACCAAATAGGTCCTTCAAGTTTTTAAGTTTGGCCAAATAGGTCCTACGTGGCAATGACTCATTTGGCCCAACTTAAAAACTTAAAGGACCTATTTGGCCCAACTTAAAAACTTAAAGGACCAATTTGGCCCAACTTAAAAAGTTAAAGCCGAAAAGGACCTATTTGACCCAATTTAAAAACTTAAAGGACTTATTTGGCCTAAAAAATAGTTAAAGGACTAAATTGAATCTCAAAAATAAGTTAAGAGACTAAAATAGTATTTAAGCCTATTTATATATAAACTGTAGGCTATTTTCTTCAGCTATTTTGGAAAGCTTATTAAAATAAGTTGACACAAGATAAAGGAAGATTGTCTCAAAATGAGAAGGAGGTTTTGTCAAAGACAAGGACGAAGGATTAACAAGCTCTCACTCTCATCCATCAATGATTGGATGATTCTATGTTTGAGAAGGTTGGTAATGCTATTAGTTCAAAGGAAGCGTGGGAGATTTTGGAGAAATCATTCCAAGGCATTGACAAAGTGAAGAATATAAGGCTTCAATCTCTAAGGGGAGATTTTGAAGTTTTGAAGATGAAGGAATCCAAATCAATTTCGGAGTATTGCTCAAGGGTGAAGGCAATTGTTAAACAATTGAAGAGATACGGAGACACAATAGAAGATGTTCGTATGGCAGAGAAGATTCTTTGATCCTTGACTCCTATGTTTGATTATCTGATGTGTGCCGTTGAAGAATCAAAAGATCTTGACTCAATGTCCATTGAAGAATTAGAAGGTTCTCTCCAAGCCCATGAAGAAAGAATGAAAAGAAGACAAGAAGAGCCATTAGAGCAAGTTCTTAAGACGAAAGCTTCATTGAAGATTGATGGAGGATTCAAGAGTCATAGTGGGCATGGACATGGACAAGGAAGAGGACGAGGACAAGGACGTGGTCGTGGCCAAGGAGGAAGAGGAAGAGGCAATAATGGTGAATCAAACAACGAGGAAAGAAGCTATTCATCACCAAGAACTCGTGGAAGAGGAAGAGGAAGAGCACATGGCCGTTATCAAAATGAAAAGAGGTATGACAAATCTATAGTTGAATGCTATAATTGTCATAAATTTGGCCATTTCGCTTGAGAATGCCATGTGCTCCTAATCATGAGGAAGAAGAGGCTAATCTTGTTAATGAAGATGAAGAGTCAACTTTGTTGCTAACACTCAAGGAAGAAGAAAGGGATGCCAATAGTTCATAGTACTTAGATAATGGTGCAAGTAATCACATGTGTGGATGCAAGGAGAAATTTGTGGAGCTTAATGAGAAGGTGAATGGAAATGTATCCTTTGGAGACTCATCAAAAGTGAAAATTGAAGGGAAAGGTACAATTCTAATATCTTCTAAAGATGGAAGCCATAAGTTGATCAGTGATGTTTACTACGTACCAAAATTGAAGAGCAATATTTTGAGTTTGGGCTAACTTCTTGAAAAAGGATATGAAATTCTCAAGAAAGATAGATGTCTTTGGTTTATAGATCAAAATAATAATTTAATCGCTAAGGTGCTTATGTCAAGAAATAGAATGTTTATCTTGAATCTAAGAACCATTGAAGCAAAATGCTTGAAGATAAGTGTGCAAGATGAAGCATGGCGTTGGCACATGAGGTTTGGCCACTTGAACTTTGGAGCACTTAAAGCTATGGGAGAAAAGAATATGGTGAAAGGGATGCCTTCAATCAATCATCCCCATCAATTATGTGAAGATTGTCTTCTTGGAAAGTAAGCGAGAAGAAGTTTTCCCAAAGAAGCCGCATCAAGATCAACAAAGCCACTACAACTTGTGTATACTACTGACGTGTGTGGGCCTATCACTCCACCTTCATTTGGTAAGAGTAAATATTTCAAACTCTTTATTGATGATTTTAGTAGAAAGACTTGAGTTTATTTTTTAAAGCAAAAATCAGAAGCTTTTGTTGCTTTCAAGAATTTCAAAGCTCTTGTAGAGATGGAGAGTGGCTATGAGATCAAAGCCTTGAGATCCGACTGAGGAGGTGAATTCACTTCAAAGGAGTTCAATGAATTTTGTGCGGCTCATGGAATTCGTCGTCCTTTGACGGTCCCTAGATCTTCGCAACAAATTGGAGTAGCCGAGAGAAAGAATAGAACCATTCTCAACATAGCGAGATGCATGTCAAAGTTCAAAAGGATGTCTAAGGAGTTTTGGGCTGAAGCAGTCTCTTGTGCTGTCTATTTGTCCAATCGCTCTCCAACCTCAAATGTCAAAGACCAAACCCCACAAGAAGCATGGAATGGAAGGACACCTAGTGTCAATCACTTACGAGTCTTTGGGAGCACAACAGATGCACATGTGCCACAACAAGAAAGATCCAAGCTTGATGATTGAAGCATCAAACATGTCTTTATTGGCTACGATTCACATTCTAAAGTATATAAGTTGTACAACCCATGCAATGGCAAGGTGGTGGTGAGTTGTGATGTTGAATTTGATGAAGAAGCTACATGGATTTGGGAGGCCCAAGAAGACACAACCTAAAATTTCCTTCCATATCTTGAAGAAGAAGAAGAAGACCAAGATGCCACGATGTCCATTCAAGTTGCAACTCCATCTCCTTCACCTACTTCTCAAGATTCAAGTGAAAAGCCAAGGAAGATGAAAGATGTATGTGATGTTTATGAAAGGTCCAATGAAGTTACTCTTGACCTTGAAGAGTTATATTGTCTCTTGCCAGATAGTGAGCCATTAAATTTTGATGAAGTTGTGAAAGATAAAAGGTGGAGACAAGCCATGGATGAGGAGATCAAGTCAATTGTGAAGAACAACACTTGGGAATTAGCAACTCTTCCAAAGGGCCATGAGGCAATTGGAGTCAAATGGGTATACAAGGATAAAAAGAACGCTAATGGAGAGGTGGAAAAATACAAAGCAAGACTCGTTGCCAAAGGCTACAAACAAAAGCATGGAATTGACTATGAAGAAGTATTTACACCTATCGCTTGCATGGAAACTACCCGTCTGCTAATTTATGTGGCTGCTCAAATGAAGTGGAAAATTTATCAACTTGATGTGAAGTCGACATTTCTAAATGGCTATCTTGAAGAAGAGGTCTACATTGAGCAACCAATGGGGTACTGGTTAAAGGACATGAAGATAAAGTTCTGAGACTGAAAAGAGCGTTGTATGGATTGAAGCAAACACCAAGGCATGGAATAGTCGCATCGATAAGCACTTCCAAGACAATGGGTTTGCTCGCTGTCTTAATGAATATGTTCTTTATGTCAAAATCTGTGATAATGGATATATTTTGATAGCTTGTCTCTATGTGGATGATCTTATATTCACTGGGAACAATCCAAGCTTATTTGAAGAGTTCAAGTAGGCTATGACGCTTGAGTTTGAGATGACTGATATTGGGCTCATGTCATACTTTTTGCGCCTAGAGGTGAAGCAATTTGAAGAAGGTATCTTCATTTCTCAAGAAAATTATGCAAAAGAAGTTTTGAAGAAATTAAAAATGTTCGATTGCAATCCAGTGAACACATCCATGGAGAGTGGATTAAAATTGTCAAAGTTTGAAGATGGAGAAAAGGAGGACCCTACTCTATTTAAAAGCCTCATGGGAAGCTTTAGATACTTAGCATGCACAAGGCCAGATATTCTCTATGCAGTTGGAGTAGTGAGTCCTTTCATGGAAACTCCTACCTCTACACGTATGAAAGCTGCTAAGAGGATTCTCTGCTACCTAAAAGAATATGTGACAACAACCGCTTGCACTTGTCATGCCATTTGGCTAAGGATATTATTAAAGGAACTTCGTATGCCACAAGAGGCTAAAGAGATTTGCATTGATAACAAGTCTGCACAAGCACTTGCAAAGAATCCAGAGTGTCATGATCGAAGAAAGCATATAGACACAAGGTATCATTCCATAAGAGAATGCATTGCCAAAAAGGAAGTGGAGCTAAAGTATGTAAAGACCCATGATCAAGTTGCTGACATCTTCACAAAACCACTAAAATTTGAAGACTTTCAAATATTGAGAGCAAGACTTGGCGTGAACAAGAAAATTTCAAATTGAGGGGAAGCAATGTTAATTATAATTTGAAATTTAGATGAATCTAGAATTGTTTAGAGTTGTAATAATATCTATTGAAAAATCTAGAAGTACATTAAATATAAAAAGGTGTATAATGCATCTAGAAGTAGACATTAATTAAGAAGCTCCTAGATATGAGTCTAGATTTCTCTATTTGTACCTATAAATGCTCCCTTGTATTTGACATTTTGTGTCAAGCAAATTCAAGTTCTCTTTTAGAAACACTTCCCATCCTCCAACAGGTAATTCAATGATACACTTACAAAATCTGCTCTTGGCCTTGTTTGTATCTGTTTGACTGTTTTAGCGTCAAAAGCAACCTAGATCACTATAGCCAAAGTTCCATGATGATCAGTAAGTATCAAAGAACAGAATTGTGTTGTAACTATTTCCACCCACACGCTACCCTTAAATATTATTTATGATTGTCTTTTCTTTTATCATTTTTTCTCTTTTCCATACCTTTTTTTTTTCCTGCATGATACTTTTGTAAAGCTACAATCAGGCATTAATCTTTATGAAGATAAGGTAATAAAAAATATTTCTGTCAAACACTTTTATTTTTTAAAAAATTAAACTTATGAAAAAGGGCAGCTCTTCATGATCTCATAGTCAATAAATTTATGAAAAATACAACACTTCTTTCATTCTTTACGAACTTGTGGATACTTCAACAAAAGGAGGGGGTAAAAAAAAAAAAAAAGGCTCTCCTCTAGTATCGCGTTATAGTGGAACTTTCTTTGTTTTGGACAAATTATTAAAGTGGAACCTGTTGAAAGGAAAACGTTTGCAAGTCATGACATATGTGATTTAAGGCCCATGATTTTCCCCCCTCCCCTCATTAATTTTAACACCTCCAGTTAGAGTTAAAAGACCAAAATACCCCTAACCTCATCTTTAACCTCTTCCATCTTCTTCTTCCTCTCACCCGTTCACCTCCCCAGTTCTTCTTCCTCTCTCATATCTCTCTCTCCCAAATTTCAGCTCTCTTTCTCTGTCTCACCTCTCTCCCTGTCACTCTCTCAATCTCCCTTGCTTCCTCATCTCTCACAGTCGAAGGTCTGTACAACTCTCGCCGATCTCTGCAAGTGGCACCGTCGCAGCCTCTCTCCGTCTGTCTCTCTCACCATCGCACCCTCTCTCCTCACCGTCTTTGCTTCTTCGTCTTTGCACGTTCCACTGCTCTCCTCTGTGCACGATTTTCTTTTTTTCCTGCACTTTTCTAACTTCCAGAATTTAGTTTCTGGATAGCCACGAAATCTTGTTTCCGGTAGTCTTCTTTCCAGATAACCTCTTATATCCACCGGAATCTTATTTCCGGTGAATCCCAGAATCGTGTTTCCGAAAGTGTTTTTTGCGGAACTTTCAAACTGTTATTTCGGATTCTAGTTTCCAGATACTCCCGGATTCTAGTTGCCGGAAGGGTGAAAAAAAGTGTATTGCGCGGAGGCAACGGCGAACGCGAGGGCGAGGGCGAGTAGTGGAACATGAGAGAAAGTGAGAGAAAGGGAGGTGAGAGTGATGAAGCGAGGTGAGAGGGAGGGAGGAAGGTGAGGGATGTGGGTATTTTGGTAAATACATGGGATAGAAGAGGTGTTAAAATTAATGAAAGGAGGGGGGAAAATAAAAGCCCGTGATTTAAATTTTCAGCCCAACACCATCACTCATCTAATACCTAGGCTATTGGGCCGATTTCAGGCTTACAAACTAAAAAATACTTAGGCAAATGTTATTAACCCCTCCCCCATTTCATTTTCCCACCTTCCACATAACTGTCAAAAGACGAAAATACCATTACCCCTAAAAACTCTAAAACTCATCCCCTTCTCCTCCCCATCCCTTCCCCTCCCCACCATTCCCCACCCATTCTGCTCCCCAATAATCCCCACCTTAACACTCTTAACCTCCTCTTTACCATGATTTAGACTCATGGCAACCTTCTCCCCCATCCCAACCCCAGTTTCATGTTCACGAACTCAATTTTTTTTTCTACGTTTATAGGCGATCTGAAAACAAGTTTTCGAAATTTCTCGGAAACAAGCTTTCGGACGTGTTAATTTGGGATTCATGGGGTGTGGCAATACACATCCGAAAACAAGTTTTCGGATGTGTATTTAGTTCTCACACCCCCTAATGCACATCCAACAACTTGTTTCCAGAATCTCCTGTAAATAAGTTTCTGGATGTGTATTTGGTTTTCACACTCTCCCCAAATGCACATCCGGAAACAAGTTTCTGGAAAATTCAAATTTCAAGAAGAAAAAAAAAAAGAGAGAAACTCGCACAATGCTTACCTCGACGGAGAAGACGACAGCTACGACACCAGAGTGTGGTGAGGCGAGCAACAACGACAAGAAAGGGAGAGAGAGGATTGTGGTGAGAAGTGAGAGAGAGGGATGAATGTGGGTGGTGAGGAAAGGAAATGGGGTATTAGGGGTAGTTTTGAAATTTTAGGGGGTTGGGAGGTGTGAAAATTAAATGAGGGAGGTGGCATTAACATTTGCCAAATACTTACCTAAGGTTTTTGGGTCACTTCATATCCGACAAGCAATAAAATAAAATGATAAAATAATACACGGGGTATTCCTATCCCCTATCGCCACCTTCCCTTGTTCTTTTCCAACCCCCTCCCCTTCCCCAAAACTTTCATAATTACCCCTTACCCAAAACCCACCCCCACACCCGTTCTTTTTTCCCAATCTCGCCAGCATCCTCCCTCTGCCTCCCTCACATCACTTTTCAGTTTTGTTAGCCCCCCACCTTCCATACCCCACAAACGGTGGCCAACGGAATCTCCGATGGCCGAAGGTTGAAGAAAGGTTTAAGTGCTTCCCCTACCCACCTACATTTTTGCCTTCTTTGACCTTTTTGATGCTCACTCGCCCGAACGAGTTATTTCTTTTCCGCATTTTCAAACTTTTTAAAAACTAACTTTCGAATACACAATTTTTGTCCTTTAAAAATTAATTTTTGGATGTTAAAATACTTCATTTTACAAGTCTGCAAACTTTATTTCTAGACTCACATCATTGCGTCTTCTAGAAATTAGTTGCCAGATAGTGGTAAATTTGCTATCCAGAAACTAGTTTTTGGAGCACACAGCGATGTGAGTCCGAAAACAAGTTTCCCGAACATGCCAAGTTTGTGGTGTAGAAAAAATAACATGGACAAAGACTATGTTGACCTGATAATATCTGAGAAAATCAAAATGCCTAGTATAGGGCTCATGTCCATATTCATGCATTCACCACTACAGAGATACTTAGTTGGTAAATTAAAATTGTTAAGTTATGACTATCGTTATATCGGTAAATCAATTGAGATTATATTTTTGCTGGTTTTTCCTACCTGAGATAACCTATTGACTTAGCCATGAAATGTTGGGAAAGAGAATGGAAGTGTGGTTATCATTTTAAGATCAGACAATGGGTACGTAGACATGAAGGAAGACATTTATAATTTTCGGGTGTGAAAGGAGTGGTACGTATAAACTACACCAACATATGGGAGTTAGAGCTACTGCTACTAGAAAATGCGAGTGTCTATTCAGATTAAAAGAAGTACCTTAGAAGGTGGCGAAGGATGGATTGTTAAGGTAATGTGTGGATTGTTAGTGTAAGCCCTAGAGGCCAATGAATTTCTTTATACGTACTTTTGTATCTTGTTATCATTATACTAGGCATTTCAGATTGTTGTGTTGTTTACGTAAACATAATAAAGTCCTTAGAATAGTAACTTCAGTTTGATAAAACATCAAGTATGACTTGATTGTCAGGCGTTATTGAATGTCAGAGCACTATTCTTACATATCAGTAGTCATGTAATATTGTTAATAAGGACGATAATATTACATCGAGACTATTATGTGAGTAGACTGACGACCACATCTCACAGGACATGGTTATGAGATCAAGTCATCACATTGACCTACTATGAGAACGCTGCATATAAATTATGTGTGTCCTAAGCACTTCACATAGGGACTATAGTGAGTAGTTTTTAACCTAAAGTCACTACGGATCCTACATGGAAAATTGCATGTTTTATTGTTATTAAATGTCATTCGTAACAGGAGATTATAAATGTAGTAATTGGACATGCAATGAATCAAGCTGAGGAATGTGAGTGATCTAGATGGAATTCGTCTGTTCTACATAATAAGAGTAATATCTTTGTGCCTCTTGATAAAGTGAGACAATGAAATGCATGGTCATACTGGAATGGGCCAAGATGTGATATTGGGGCGTATTCATTGTTACGTGTCTGCCCGGACATTGAGAAACAAACAATTGAACTATATATGGATGACACATTTTATGTCTTGTGTTTAATTAAGATATATGGAAGAATGGATAATTACTTCACCGTAATTTTAGTCATAGAAATGTTAAGTCGAATCATTGACTTTCTTTTAAATTGGGTAACAATGATGTGTTGCTAGATGCTGTTTATTATTAAACTATAAAATAAGAATTTAATATTATTGCTAATTTAATAGGAGCCTAGAGAGTCACACGCATAGGCTAGCAAATTTAGAGTGGTAAATAAATAAGGTTTAATTATTTTGTGAGCAATAAATAATTAAATAAGATTTTTTTGTTTTATGATCAGTAAATAATTATATAATATTTAATTAGTATCATGTTTGGAAAATAATTAAATAAGATTTAATTATTATGTTTGGTAACTTTTCAGACCAGAAGAGTTCATGACCAGCTCAAACAAGGTTAGCATAAGGAAGGACGGAGGGCACTACACAGCTTAAATAGGTGCCTCCCGCCTTGTATTTGACACAAAGATTGCACCTTCTTTCCCCCAACCGTCAACTAGCATTGATTTCGTACGAAACAGAGCCTTGTTCTTGTAGACTTAGTGGAGGCTTCGCTACTATTGTGGAGCTCTTGTGATTCATGATATCTACGCTTTAAGTGGAAAACATTATAACAAGGTGTTGACTGGAATGTAACTTAGCCGCAGATCGGCTAAACTCCACAACAGTTATTCCCTTTTCTTCAAGCGATTACGCCGAGGAAGGAACTCTGTTCCTCAGCTATGGGTCCCTTAACTCATTCCAGAAAGGGTTAAGTTGGTGAACTAAGATAAAAATAAGAAAACAAAGGTAAACATAAAGATAGAATAAAAGCTTGAGCGAAAATAAGTTGTTTGATTGATTGAGTGTGTCTAAAATTATGTACAACTTGGGTATTTATAGTAACAACTGAGAACTACCCCTATTTGCCATGTTCAGTTGGCTAACAATGATAAATTCTTAGTTGGTAGTTATTCGGTTGAGCCGTGCCACGTTCCACTAACCATGATCCTAAAATCTAGGCACACTACCACGTCATGGCCACGTCTCCCCTTTCAACGGTCTTCTCAATGTAGACCTTATCTCAGGTTTCTTCGCTCAGCTCCTAAAATTGTGGAGAAAAATCTAGACTGCGTTTTACGTTGGATTTAAATTAATTCAAAATTATTTCCACGTCACTCGGCTCATGGAGCAAGAATCTGATCCAATGTGTGACTCCACGCTAAGCCAATGGGCCTAATATCTTCCTTGTAACCCAATAAGCCCAAGGCCCATGTCTAGCTTCCAGTTTCCTGCTTGTGACTCTATCAGCTGCAATTTCGGCTAATCTGCGACTTGGTTGACAACCAATCGTCTACTTGATGAATTCGGCTGCTGCTAGCTTCAGCTAGCTCTTAGGAATATTTTGGTGTAAACAATTGCCCCCTACGCTGTCTTGGTCGTAAAACTTTAGGTTTAGCCTGGGGCAGCGTAATGATTAAGGTCAAATCACTTTTTTAATCATAAATGCTAAGTTATCCACTTGTAACTACTTTTTGAATAGTGCAACGGCTAACTCTATCCATCCGATTAATTCGCAATAAACTCTTATCAATCAGCGATCCACTTTTCCTTTAAATACTCCCTTAGCCGAATTACCTTTTCACTTTTTCTGAAAACCCTAATTCCTGTAGCTTTTACCTCCTTCAACATTTCTTCTTTTACCTGCAACTGAGCCCACCATGATATACCTTCCTAACAACAAATGGCTCTTCCCAATTTGGTGACCATTTCTCAAACTTAGGTTCTTTAATCCCAATAGGTAATACGGTTTTCCAAACCAGATCACCTTCAACAAACCTCTTTGGTGCACATGTTTGTTGTAGGTTTTAGCCATTTTTTGCTTGTTATGCTCAATTCTATTTAAGGCCATGAGCCGATCTTCATCAACAGAATCTAGCTCCATTAACATGGCTTGCTGGTAGTCATCTAGACTTAGCAGGTTTTGCTTTACTACTCTTAATGAAGTCACATTTATCTCTAATGGTAACACTGCATCTTGGCCATATATTAGCCGATAAGGAGTAAATCCAGTTGCATTGCATTTGGAATTCCTTACAGCCCACAAGACCTCATTCAGTGTTTCATGCCACTTTTTGGGCTTATCTTCAATATTCTTCTTGAGTAAATCAATAAGAATTTTGTTGGTAGCCTCTGCCTGCCCGTTGGCTTGAGCATAATAAGGGGATGAATGAATCAACTTCATCCTTGAACATAGTGCTAAGGCCACCACTTTCTCCCCAGTGAACATAGTGCCTTGATCTGTGGTGATGGTTTCAGGTATACCAAACCTATAAATGATTTGGCACTGTATAAATCTAATCACCTCCTCTTGAGTCACATTCACCATTGGCTGGGCCTCTACCCACTTGGTGAAGTAGTCAGTCACAACTATGATAATAGATTTTGCCTATCAAATCCATTGCCCATCCCCTAAATGGCCAAGGCTTTATCACTAGGTGTAGATTTTCGGCTGGGCCCCTTTGAATTGGACCATGTAGCTGACATGCCTCACATCCTTTGGCATATTGATAACAGTCAGCTGTAATGGTAGGCCAATAATATCCATGTCTGTATATTAGCCATTTCATCGTGGGTCCAGCCCTATGAGAACCACAGATTCCTTCATGTACTTCCCCCATGACCTTCATGGACTCATCTTTGTTGATGCACTTAAGCAATACTCCATTAATGACTCTCCTGTAGAGTTCTTCATCTATCAATACATACTTAAGTGCTTTCTGTTTAAGCTTGAAGTAAGTACTACTTGAAGGATCTTTAAGATAGTCGATTAACTCCTGTTTCCAAGAGTCGATCGTTCCTATTGGAGCACATTCCCACACTGGGTACTCTTCATGTTTTACTTCAACTATCATGTCTTTGTACCTTGAGGCTTGCTGAGCCAAATCATTAGCCTCTTCATTCTCTTCTCTGGGAATGTGGAACACTATTGCATCAGCAAACAAGCGTAATAGCTTGCTAGCCATTTCATAGCATTCCTTCAAGTTAGGATTATGACACTTGTACTCCCCAGTTAGTTGTTTTATGACCAACTGTGAATCCCCCATAACTTGAACATAATTTGCCTTCATGGCTGCTAGGATCTTAAGTCCCAAAATCAAAGCCTCATATTCTGCCTGATTATTGGAACAACCAAGATCCAGCTGGCACATGAATTTCCAATCCTTTCCTGTTGGACTGGTAATGGTGATGCCAATACCTTACCCCTTTTAAGTCCTTGACCAGTTGAACATCAACACCCACAGTTTCAAGTTGATGCACGCAACTTGTTCTGCTAATGGATCATTGATTTCAACACAAGAGTGTTAAGCTAAGAAATCGGCTACTGCTTGACCTTTCATTGCTCTTAATGGAACGTATTTCAGTGCAAAAGCGTTTAACTTAATGGCCCACTTCATTAGTCAACCTTGTAAGACAGGCCTATTAAGTAAATACCTAACAATATCAATTTTGCACAAAACCAGAATTTCTTTAGGCAACAGGTAATATTTTAATTTTGTACAAGCATAGAACAATGACAAACATGATTTCTCAATAGGGGTATATCTAGTCTCTGCATCATTTAAGGTACGGCTAAAATAGTACACAGCTCTCTCTGTTCCATCATCAACATCCTGTGCTAGTAGGCAGCCGATTGATTCTTCTTCTGTAGCTATGTATAATTTAAGTGGCCTTCTTGATACTGCAGGCGTTAGCACAGGAGGTTTGGCCAACGCCTGCTTGATCTGATCAAAGGCTTGCTGCTGCTTTCTCCCCCATATCATATCGTTAGTATCTTTTAGCTTTAACAAAGGGGAAAAAGCCTTCATTTTCCCAGCCGAATTAGCTATGAACCTCCTTAGGAAATTGATCTTTTCAATCAAACTTTGAAGTTCTTTCTTGTTCCTAGGAGGCCTGGCTTCTAGGTTATTCTTGTCTACTTCTATTCCTTGATGGTGGACCAGGAATCCTAAGAAATTGCCAGCTGTAACTCCAAAGGCACACTTGGCAGGATTCATCTTCAAACCATGGGCCCGCATTCTTTTCAGGGCCTGCTCTAGATCTACCAAATGGCTTTCAAAGCTTTCAGATTTGACCACTACATCATCAATGTATACTTCCATGGTCTTACCAATCAAGTCATGAAAAATAGAGTTCATGGCCCTTTGGTAAGTAGCTCCTACATTCTTAAGCCCAAAAGCATGACTACCCATTCATATATCCCTAAAGCTCCGGGACATCTAAAGGTTATCTTATTAGTATCTTCTTTCGCCAGAAAGATCTGGTTGTACCCTGAGTATCCATCCATAAAGGTGAGGATACCATGAGTGGCTACCGCATCGACTAACATGTCAGCCACAGGCATAGCGTACTCATCCTTTGGAGTGGCCAAATTCAAGTTTCTGTAATCAATACATACCCTTATCTGGCCATTCTTCTTGATCACAGGGACTATATTAGACAACCACTCAACATACCTGGCTGTCCTTATGAAGCCTGCCTTTAATAGTCTTTCAATTTCAGTTTTGATTTGAGGCATCAATTGGGGATTGAATCTGCGAGGAGCCTGCTTGAAAGGTTTGTATCCTTCCTTAATGGGCAACCTGTGTTCCACCAGTTCCCTTGCCAAACCAGGCATTTCATAGTAGTTCCAGGCAAAGCAATCTTGGTACTGCTGGATTAATTCGACTATCTTGCCTTGTTTGTCCTCCTCAAGTAACCCACTCACCTTTCTAGTTCTGGGTTCTTTTAGTGTACCTAAGTTGATTTCAATCACAGGATCCTCTGCCTCAAAAGCAGGTGCAGTCTTGTGAAGAGGAGAGTCCAATTCCATACACTACAACATTTTTTCTTTATGGGAACGGTTAAAAAATGTTGTCTTAACCAAGAAAACTGTTGCCTAAAAGTATAGGGGACAGTTTTCAAGGGCTGCCTATGCGACCGTTGCCTATTACTTATGGCAACGCCAGACTTTCTGGCAACGTTTAAAACTGCTCTCCTATACCATAGGAATAGGGGACAGTTATGACGCTAACTAATGGGAACAATTTTCAAGTGTTGCCATTACTAGGTACAGTTCGTAACTGTTGCCTGATGTGCAAATGCAACATTTTTTAAATGTTGCTTTAACTTATATAGGCAACACCTTTTAACTGTACCTATAGATTATAGGCAACATTTTTCACCTTAAAAATAATTTTGTTTTGGGCTCAATTGATAATTGTAGCTTAAAAATTTATGGGCAATATTTTACATTAATTGTACCCATAGGTAATATTATCTTTTTCCTAATCATCTTTGAAAATGGAACCTTAATTTGAACCTATACAATAATTACTCACATTTTCTTTTTAATTTTAATTTGGTCACCAATATTTGCATAACAAGAACTAATTCATAAATTACTGAAAATTAATCAACTGCGGCATAATACTATAAATATGTTCCACAATAGTTGCTAATACAGAATCAGTACCATAATAGTCAACAAAAGGACATGATTTGATCAAATCTCATTTTGATGTACCATAATAGTCAACAAAAGGACATGATTTGATCAAATCTCATTTTGATGTATGTGTCTAACAAAAAAGTTAAATCCAAAACAAATATATATCTAATCAAAAAAATAGGATCAAAATGCATCATCTTGCAACTCTTCATCTATGTCCCCTTCATTGATAGCTTTCCTGTGTAAGAAAAAAGTATTGCGTCAGTTAAAAATATTTGATGATTCATGTTCATGTAAAGTTATTAAATCTATTTTATGACAAAAAGATAAAAGGCCAAAAACAGATAAATGAAATAAAATCTATTTTATTTCATTTACATTTTCAATTTCATTAGAAGCTACTACAACATGTGAAAGAGAGAAAACCCATGTATATAGAACAAATGGCCCATACAAAACAAAAAGCACTTATGGAGCTTAAAAACATAAACAAAGTAAACATACAAATCAAGAAAGCACTTAAATCAGTACAGAAATCCATCAAAGGCATCACATCCGCTAAACACCTTTTATTTTTCTTTGGTTAATTCTTCCAGACTGAAAACAATCACTGTGCTCCATGACTAAGAAGATAAAACAAAAATAGAGCAAAAAATGCTAAAACCTGTGAAACAATTTACTAGCTAACCTCAGAGTAGTGGCAATAAGCAAGTCGAGATAATCTGCATTCTCAGCTTCTAATTCTTGATGGTATGAATCGCACAAATTAGTAGAAAAAACCACATTGTAAGTAGTAAAGTGGATTAGGCATATTTAAAACTCTCATCATAATTTTTTTAATTATTAGAATAAAACAAGCACAATGACACAAATACATTCCATTTCCAAATAAGGAAAATAAACTCACACTACTCTACTTCCATGTTTTATAGGCACACTGAACATAATCACAAGACACATGAGATATTCTAGATAAAAGTGATAAAATGAAAATATCTAAAAAGTAAATCACATCGAATAAGAGCTCAATTGTAGCCCAACCTACAATCACTAATTTAGAAATACGAACCAATAGAAGCTTTACACTTCATGAATCAGATTATCATCATAATAGATCTACCTTTACACAATCACAAGGTTATATATATATATATATAGAGAGAGAGA
Organism: Calophaca sinica; assembly: GCA_037113605.1. Lineage (NCBI taxonomy): Eukaryota > Viridiplantae > Streptophyta > Magnoliopsida > Fabales > Fabaceae > Calophaca > Calophaca sinica. The sequence continues at coordinate 73,176,153 of CM073731.1, read as the reverse complement.
GAGAGAGAGAGCTTCAACACCAAATTATGCCATTCCTAACCACTCAAAGAAATATATGAACAAAAACAAAACAGATGTTAACAAATTCATTATAAACTGATGACAAAATAAAAGATTAAAATGTATGTCTAAAGACAGGAAAGCAAACCTGCATGTCCTTCAAAAGTATGTAAACAAGTTTTTCCTTTCCAGGTCTTTAAAGTAGTGTCACTTGAACCTAAATGTCAGAAGAAAAGTCAACAAACTCACTTCAGTCTAATACCATTTCAATATCGTTTACAAGAATAAAAGGCTTATAGGTAACATGAAGAGATCTTAGGCAAGCTCTGCAGAACACCAAGTATAAATACTTCCTTAACATGACTATAACCAAACAACTGACAACGAAAAGCTGTTCACAAAAATGTATCAACAAGTAGCTATACCTGTAACAAGCTTGCCGGTAGGTAGCTTTATAACTGCTTGGATCGGTGCCTTATAAGCCTCCCAGGTCTCTATACACTGCCCCTTCCTCCACCGTCTCAAAGTACTGCACAAGAAACCCAGGTAGTAAATAATGACAAAAAAAAAATCCAGATGAGAAATTTTACAGTATATATAATATAACCTCAATATATATACACAACAAGTCCAGCAGTGTATCATTGTCAAATACAACAGTAAAGTTTGCAAAATATGGGTTAAATTAAAACAGCAGTAATTTGTTTGATCTGAAACATAAACCAAAGATCAAGAGATTCTAATTGCTCCTCTGGGATAAGTGGAAAACCTAAGATGTTAAGAAGCCTATACTAGAAAATTTACAAAATAAGGCACTACACTAGCTCACTTGAGGTTGATCTAAGGCCAAGGCAGCTATGAGGTACTCTTGAAGTAAATGAAGTTAATTGGCTCAATACATTATATTTGATCTCATCCAAATCTCAAAAATAAGGAATCATCAATCGTGAAAACCGAGAAGTGCAGGCAATTAGACTTCAAAAGAAATTGATGATGTTAAAGTGAAATTGAAATAGAAAAAAAAACTACCAATCAATAGAAGAGGATACAACATCTCCATCATCGAATGCAATGCCGGTGACTGCAATTGATGACCCTCGAGGTGTGAACCTTCTCACCAGTGTTCAAGTCCCACACCATCACGAGAGTGTCCATGCCGCCAGACACAACCCCACCTTGTGGCAATTCAGGGCTCGGTGGAATCCATGTCAAGGGTCCCACAAAGCTCGAGTGCCCTACCAGAACCTTGGAACACACGAACTTACGATTGTCCTGAGACCACAACCTAACTGATCCGTCCCTCGATGACATCGCTATGCCCTCGTTGCCGCCCCCTCAACAACAAATTGGAAGGTGGACAAGGAGAGAGAAGGCGAGAGGGGACCTTTGTGGATCTTGAAGACGGGCTTCTTGGCGGGTTGAGGAGGGCCAGGGGTGGCTCTCTTGCTGGAGTGATTGGCGGCCATGACGCCGGGAGCCATGGTGTCGTAAATCGTGATGGTGTCAAATGTGATTAGGGTTCAAAAGTGAAAAGAGGAAGGAATATGAAGGTTTGGCAATGTGGGGAAGGTTAAAAAATTGAAGAGGCGGGGAAGGATAAAAAAATTGCCTCCCATAATTTCACTAATTTCACTAATAGAGCAACAACCAAAAAACGTTGCCTTTTATCAAAAAAAGTGCAACAGTTAAAAACTGTCCCCAGATATAGTTTAGGGAACATTTCTTAACTGATGCGAAAAAAATGTTCTAGTAACAGTTCAAAAATGTTCCCATTTCAATTTGAGGGGACAGTTTTTCAAGTGTTACATAAAAGGTGTAGTGTAAAACACATATTTAATGGCAACAGTTGTCAAATGTTGGCTAATCCACTTTTAGGCAACATTTCACACCTGTTGCCAAAAATAGTGTTGCCAGAAACAACATTTGTTGTAGTGATAGGCTCAGCTGCACATGCCTTATTAGGCTTAGCTGTCGTACCTTCTTCTTTGAAGAGTAAGCCCTCTTCTTACCCTTCACTCTCAGTGTCATTTTCTTCCATCATGGCATCTATCACCTTGGACTCGGCCTTAAAGATCTCTAGTCGACCCAACAAATCTTCAAGCACTTGTGATTCTTTATTCATTAATCACCTGTGTAGTAGGCCATGATTCGGCCTGAGACTTTAACTTGAATCCTTCATTGGTAAGATTGCATGCCTTCCACACACCTTCCTTATAGTTGAACGTGAACACAAGAAGGGGGGTTGAATTGTGTTGAAAACTTTTCGCAAATATTAAGTTAAAAACACTTAGAGCACAGGTTTTTCAAAACAGTTTGTTAAACGGACGTTGGAAATAAACCGGACGCTGGAAAAGCAGTTTGAGAAAACTTGTTTTTAACAGGGCAAGATAAAGATAAATAGAAAGCAGTAAAGCAAGAGACAAAGAGATTTATACTAGTTCACTACCAAACTGGTAGCTACGTCTAGTCCCTTCGTTCCTGAAGGATTTTCCACTATAATCAATCTGATTACAATTTCCTCAAGAGTATTCTTCTGTCACAACCTTGACAATACTCTCAACTTCTCAAAACGACTCAGTACAGTCGAGCCTTTGAGGGAACAGCCTTAACTAGGCCAAACCAACTTTTACAAGAAGTTGAATACAAGTATAAATAACTCTCACAGAGAGGATAAAAATTAAGCTCAATATAGAAATGCTTTCTAAAAGAAAGTGTCGGACGCTGAGTTCAGTTCTTGTAGTCCAGAGACTTGGCTCGAAACTTGATTGCTCACAGAAGCAGTGCTTTCAGAGTATTGACTCTTTGTAGTGTATAGCAACAGTGCTTGTTCTCAGTAAATGAAGCAATATTCTCTTGTAGAGTTTCGGCAGTTTCTTCAATGGATACCTTGGGGTATTTATAGGAGTTCTAAAGGATATTACCGTTACAGTAAAAATGGCTCCTTTCCATTGAGTGAGGTGATTTCAAAAAGCTGTCTCTTTCTTCCTTTCCAGAGAATATCTCAGTAGTACACATTACCGTTTTCGTACTACCTTGCTTTTCACAATTGCTTGTACGATTTTTGTCTTGTAGCTAAAGGTGTCACCTTTGATACCTCGTACAACAATTTTGGCGCATAAGATCAAATTCGAAATCCGTTCCAGAAACTTCTGAGAGGAAGAGCAACTACGTGACCAACACGTGATTTATAATGAAGTTCAGACGCTTGCTCAGAACGGAAGATCGCACGCTCAGCAAATGGATAAGAATAGTGTTACAAAAAGATAATTCCAGACGCTCACGAAGACAGTTTACTAAGATGAGCCGGATGGTGACACATGGAGTGTATCCTTCTCTTGAGAGCTTCTTCCTTCTTGTTTAAGTGGCTTAGAAATATATGTAATATTAGTATCTGCACACTTCAAGAATTGTTAGAACATAAATTGTCCTCTTGTGAATATTTTGTTATCATAAAAATTAATGAGGGTCTAAACTTCTCAATCGTTTAGGTTCCAACAATCTCCCCCTTTTTGATGATGACAAATATCTGAGGTTGATGAACAATTTAGTTTCAAAATGACATCAAGGGTCTCCCCCTGAATTTAACAATTTTGATATATAAGATAATTCTAGTATTAAGGCGATAATTGATAAACAAATTCAATTAAGTGATCGCAAAACAAATACGTAGATGTATCAGAGTAAGATCGGATGCTGATCAAAAAGATTGATTTAATCAAATTGTATCAAATATATTGATCATTATAAGAGCACTAGTACCAAATTTATTTATCATTATAAGAGCACTAGATCAATGAATATTAGCGCATTAATAAATAACCACACAAATGCTATGTATGAAATGCTATGCATGATACTTCAGTTCCAGCGTATTCATCGGAGTGTGAACATCGGACGGTGGGTTAGTCAGATTTTCACGTGTTCATCATACCTTTCTTTTACTCCCCCTTTTGTCATCAGACAAAAAGAGTGTAAAAACACATCATAGTCAAAATAAGACTTAGAAAAATTTGAATATAATTCAGATGTAGGTATATATTAACAGATAATCAGAGCAAAATTAGTGTATATATATAAGTGTATCAACAAAACAAGGAAATAGTTTATATCACACAAATAAAATAAACAAATTCAAGGGTTTGGAAGAGGTGGTGGAGGGATGTTGAGACGTTCATATAGTAATTTCAGAGCAGTCTCCAGCTGAGTGACTTTCATGTTTGTGGCCTTCATTTCTTCAAACTCTGCTTTGGGAATAGTGACCATCTCAACTGCAGGAGTAGAAGTAGAAGGTCCAACTTCTGGTATGGGTGCAGGTTTCATCTTCTGATACTCTGCTAGCACCCAGTTGGATAGCGTTAGTCTCAATTCCTTCTTCCGTTGAGCTCTTAGAAAAAATGCATCATTTGGTATAAACCTTTTGAAGAAATTTCCAAGTTTTCTGAGCTCAGATTCTGTTTGAATTTCCCATTGATACTTCACATCTTCTGGATACAGCATATTCATGAAGATGATTTCTCTGTGTAGAACTACATCAGCAGTGAAAGCATCAAACCTATTTCCAGCTTCTTCTCCCCATATATTTCTGATAAAGACACTTAATGCTTCACAAGAGTAAGAGAGTGCTTCATTTTCTGCCAGGTAAATTCTTCGCAGATTTTCCCTGTCATCTTCTTCTAGCACTAGGGGGACGAGGTATGGTAACATGGCTTTGTCTTTCCAAGACTCAGACCATTGACTCCAAGTAAATCCAATGTCGAAGTGCTTGGTCACAGCAGCCCATTGCTCATATATCTTCATGCAGTCAAAAGGCCTGATTCATCGAGCATCCGAACATATCATCAAGTAGACTGCTCTAGGATTGATGTCGATAATTCTGGCGATTGTGCCAACTGTTGGAATAGTGGCCTTCTCGGCATTGCGGCAGCTGGAGGATCCAGCTTCTCCATTGATCTTTCTTGAGCACTCGAGATAATACCTTCGGCATGATCTTCAGCAGATTTTCTTTCTGGAGTCGGGTGAACTCCTTGACCTTGTAGTCTCTGGGTGCTTTCTCATATTCCTTAGGCCCTATCTTCTTGAATGGCATTTTGCCAGTGCGACTTCCTTTTTTTCCAGGAATAGACCAAGGTAACCACCTTTGCCTATCTGGAACAATCTTTATAGAGACAGATGATGGGTCTCTATATTGTCCAATGACTTCAAGCCTTTTCTGCTCATAGCAATGAGCCATCATACAAAGCCGACCTGTAATCCATCTACCACATTCCTCTAATGTAAGAGGTTCATTCTGGGGTAGGAACCTTGGTACATCAATAGAAAAGGGGATAGCCCTGTTGTTTGGTTTGGGTCTCAGCCTTCCTTTAAAAGACATCTCAACATTGTCTTTTCCATCCTTGAAGACAACATTCATTGGAGGAGATATCTCCAGTCTTGAAACTCCAGAAGTGAAGGTCTTCAAGTGCCATACAGATGGGTGATTGTAGATAGAGTTATATGACTCATATCTGACAAATTTTGGTCTAATGTCAAGAGGGACAAGTTTCTTTGGAATTAGGGCAGTAGTTTTTGGTGTCACTACTGTGATATTGTACTTGGGAGGAATGTAGGGTTTGAAAGGATTAAATGGAGGGACTTTGAAAAGCAGGTTAAAAGGATGAGAATGAAATTTGGAAATGTATGAAGTGAGGGAGGTATATGTGGAGGTTTGAGGTGAAGAGATGGTGAGTGTATTGGTCTGTGTTTGGGTAGGTTGTTTGAGGGCTATAGAAGTGGTTGTGTTTACGGTTTTTACGTACGGGTTTGAATGGTTGATGGTTGTGCAAATGATATAGGTGGAGCAGAATGGTATTATCGATTTCAAAAGCAGATCTGAGAATCATCGTGAGAATTCAGTACCTTTGGTTCAAGTTCGCATCGCTGACCAATCTCTTGACGTCTGTCTAGGCGGTGGAGGTGGACGATGAATTGCCTTCTTTTGTGCACTGGACGCTGAAACTTGTTTCTCAGCTTCTGGCTTGCTTCTTTTCATCAGAATCTGACTGATGGGAACGCGGTCCTCATCTTCTGATTCAGTCTTTCTTTTAGGTGCAGAAGCCACCTTCTGCTTCTTGCTTCTTGTCTCCTCTTCTGGAGAATCAGAAGTCCTTTTCACACCAGTTATTGAACTTCTGGTGGTTTTGTCAAAAGTAGACTTCTTGCTAAGAGAGGGACCAGATTCTATTCCCTGTTCCTTTTTCACCTTCTTCATTTATTCACCAGTGATCAATTTCATTCTGACCAAGCTGTTAACTTCGAAGGTGTCAGGAATCACAACACTTTCAGTGCCAAAATACTTCACCTTTTCTTGATCTGGAAAAGCAGTCAGCTTGTTTACAACCAGATTCTTGGTCATCATCTTAGTGAGCAGAACACCATAAGGAATGCACTTGTAGGTGTTTTTCTTGTCAGCAACTCCATTCCTCGAATTAACCAGTGCATTAATCAGGTTGTTGTAAATCAATCTTGGTAGGTTTACCTTGTTACCAGCCATGTAGTGCCTCATAATGAACTTATGTTCATAGTTGACTATGTCACTAGAGCCAGCCTTCAACCAGACACTCTTGGTGATTATCTTGTGAAGAACTCTGTAATGACTCTTCAAATTCTTTGCAGTAGGAGTTTCACCAGATTCTTTCAACTGTTTATAGTTCTCAAACAAATCCTCATTGACCTTCTCAAGGCCATGAAATGCATCAGCCCAATCTGTGTAGTAAACGATACCTTCATAGGGACAACCAGTGACTTCAGAGATGTTGGTAACGGTAAAAATGAACTTGTAACCTCTCACAGTTCCTTCAAAAATACCACCTTGGTGTAAACGAGCGTTACCCCAAAATTCCTTGATAGCATTAACGAGAACCTCAACCTGTTTCCAAAAGAAATAGTGTTCCCAACCCATTGCCTTGAAACCACTGTAGAAGTCGAAGCCATAGAGTTTGAAGTTCTCTAAATCAACTCGATTTTCCAGCAAAACTTTTCCTTCAACCATGGTGTCGTAAATGGCAGTATACTCAGAGGTTGTTACACCAGACATGATTGCAGTTGAGAGATAGAGAAATGGAGGTTTAGGGTTTTAGGACAGTCACGAAGAGAAGAGAAGGAAAACTGTTTTTCAGACTGAAAACAGAGAAAGTGATTGTGGAGCGAAAAAGAAGGAGTAGTGGGAAGGTTTTGTAATTGGTACAGTTACTTTTCAAAATATCGCTTCATATTTCCACATAAAAATTAAATCAAAAAGAAAAGAAAATAAAGATTCGTCTTTTCATTAAATGCAGACGCCAAAAGAAAAGTAAAATCAAGAAAAAGATTTTATCGAAAAACATAAACAATTATGACTAGTAGATATGATGAGACGCTTGAGTCCTTAACACGTGTGACACGTGTGGATGTACTCGGACGCACGCAACCGATTCACCAGACGATGAGTTATGATGCATATGACAAATAAGATGTCTATACACATACATGCTTATGTCATATCAGATGCTGAGATTAATCATTCTTCTATAAGATGAAAGTTTAAATTTCTTCTTATAAAATTGAATCTATCTTCAGCAAGGGGTTTTGTAAATATGTCAGCCCACTGATGATCAGTGTCTACAAATTTTATTTCTGGAATACCCTTCTGAACATAGTCTCTTATAAAATGATGTTTAATCTCAATGTGCTTGGCTCGTGAATGCAATATGGGATTTTTAGTAAGACATATGGCAGATGTATTATCACAGAAGATAGGAATGCTACTCTCTTTTATCAGGTAGTCTTCAAGTTGATACTTCATCCACAGAAGTTGAGAACTGCAACTTGCTGCTGAAAAATACTCAGCTTCTGCCGTTGAGAGTGCAATTGTGCTTTGCCTTTTGCTTGACCAAGATACAAGATTTGCTCCAAGGAATTGGAAGCCTCCACTTGTGCTTTTTCTTTCAATTCGGTCTCCAGCAAAGTCAGCATCACAGAAACCTACTAATTTGTAATCTTTTGATTTCTTATAAAGCAAACCAAGATTAGTAGTTCCTTACAAATATTTGAATATTCTTTTAACAGCACTTAGGTGTGATTCTCTAGGATCTGATTGAAATCTAGCACACAGGCAGACGCTGAACATAATGTCAGGTCTTGAAGCCGTAAGATAAAGTAGAGATCCAATCATACCTCTGTACATTTTCTGATATATCTTCTTACCAATTTCATCTTTACTAAAAGTGCAGGTAGGATGCATAGGTGTACACATAGGCTTGCAATCCAGCATCTTGAATTTCTTTAGTAATTCTTTGATATATTTGCTTTGATGTATATAGATACCATCACTGCATTACTTGATTTGTATTCCAAGGAAAAACTTTAATTCTCCCATCATCCTCATCTCAAATTCAGCCTGCATAAGCTTAGAAAATTCTTTGCAAAGGCTTTCATTAGTGGCTCCAAAAATGATATCATCAACATAGATTTGAACAAGTATGAAATGCTTGTTAGAGGTTTTTCTGAAAAGAGTAGTGTCAACTAAACCTCTTATACTAGTTCACTACCAAACTGGTAGCTACGTCTAGTCCCTTCGTTCCTGAAGGATTTTCCACTATAATCAATCTGATTACAATTTCCTCAAGAGTATTCTTCTGTCACAACCTTGACAATACTCTCAACTTCTCAAAACGACTCACTACAGTCGAGCCTTTGAGGGAACAGCCTTAACTAGGCCAAAACAACTTTTACAAGAAGTTGAATACAAGTATAAATAACTCTCACAGAGAGGATAAAAATTAAGCTCAATATAGAAATGCTTTCTAAAAGAAAGTGTCGGACGCTGAGTTCAGTTCTTGTAGTCCAGAGACTTGGCTCAAAACTTGATTGCTCACAGAAGCAGTGCTTTCAGAGTATTGACTCTTTGTAGTGTATAGCAACAGTGCTTGTTCTTCAGTGAATGAAGCAATATTCTCTTGTAGAGTTTCGGCAGTTTCTTCAATGGATACATTGGGGTATTTATAGGAGTTCTAAAGGATATTACCGTTACAGTAAAAATGGCTCCTTTCCATTGAGTGAGGTGATTTCAAAAAGCTGTCTCTTTCTTCCTTTCCAGAGAATATCTCAGTAGTACACATTACCGTTTTTGTACTACCTTGCTTTTCACGATTGCTTGTACGATTTTTGTCTTGTAGCTAAAGATGTCACCTTTGATACCTTGTACAACAATTTTGGCGCATAAGATCAAATTCGAAATCCGTTCCAGAAACTTCTGAGAGGAAGAGCAACTACGTGACCAACACGTGATTTATAATGAAGTTCAAACGCTTGCTCAGAACGGAAGATCGGACGCTCAGCAAATGGATAAGAATAGTGTCACAAAAAGATAATTCCAGACGCTCACGAAGACAGTTTACTAAGATGAGTCGGATGCTGACACATGGAGTGTATCCTTCTCTTGAGAGCTTCTTCCTTCTTGTTTAAGTGGCTTAGAAATATATGTAATATTAGTATCTGCACACTTCAAGAATCGTTAGAACATAAATTGTCCTCTTGTGAATATTTTGTCATCATCAAAATTAATGAGGGTCTAAACTTCTCAATCGTTTAGGTTCCAACAATAGTCTTCTGGAACAGCAATGGGCCCTAGGTGGGGAGAATAAAACAGTGCCTCCAACATTTTTACCTCAGCTGAGAAAGGGTTTTTATCAGCTTCGACTGTCTCCACGTTATCTCCAACCCAGAACATGAGCTTTTGGTGAAGTGTGGAGGGTACACACTGACTGGTGTGGATCCAATCCCTACCCAAGATTACACTATAGGAAGGCTTACCATCAACTACAAAGAAAGTTGCTTTGAGGGTTTTGGGGCCTACTATGACTTCGGCTATCAAGACTCCAAGAGCTGTAGATGGTTCCCCCATGAAGTTGGACATTTTCATGTTAGTAGGGACTAAGTCCTCAAGACTCTTTCCGAGTTTCCTCATGGTTGCAACAGGCATTACATTCAACACAACCCCACCATCTACAAAGATTCTCCCAAAGATCTTTCCATTGATATAAGCCTTGATGTACAAAGGTTTCAAGTGTTTCATCATTTCCTCAGTAGGCTTCTCAAAAACCACCTTGGCAACCTCATTAGCCGATGTATCAGCTAACGTGGCCCACTCTGTTTCTTCGGCAAACACATCACCCACCAAGCTTCCAAGTTAGGGGTTATCTGCCCAAAACTCCTCAGGGAACAAACTAATAGCCTCTATCTCAGCTAAGGCCATCAACTTCTTCATTGAATAAGAGATCCAGCAGTGAGTCATCTATAGCATCATCTTGTTCCCAATGCATCTCTGGGATCACTGAGCCCTCTATGGTGATTGCTTCCTCATCCACATCGACTGAGGCAATTAGACCCTCAGCCTCAGGAACAAGATCTTGTTCAGTGACTGGTTCTTGCTTTTAGGCATTTCCTCTGTCTTAGCTTCTCCAGGGTCTAGCTTTGGAAAAGCTTTATCTAGCATGTCACTCACAGTCTCCAAGGGAACTTCCCTCTTCTCCCTATTCTTGACATCGGCTAGCATCTGCAGAGTTTGTTTCATTTTCTGAACAAACCTCATTCTCTGCATTCTTCTCTTTTAGGTCCTTGACAATACTACTGGTATAGCCATCTTGTCCTTAGCATACTTGTTCAAAAACCAATGTCCTTCTGTGACATTAGCAGGAAGCTTCAGCATTCTCTGAGGCTTCAGCTTCTCATCATTCCTCACTGTTATCTTCAAAGAAGACATGCCTCCTTCCATAGTGAACTCAGCCACCCTTCTTTTATCTTTGGGGATAGGCTCCTCATCAACCTTGGGCAAAGATAGCCTACCACTTTCTTTAATGGTTAGCCGATCTTGCCCCCCAGTTTTAGTAATGGGTGCCTTGCCCTTTGCTTTGTCAGGTTTCTCTGTTGGGGTTTGGCCATGTTCAACATACCATTTGACCAACTCCTAGGTGAGCCTACCTGGCCTAGGTGGCTTGCCCGCTGCCTGTGTTCAACCGCTGGCTGAGGTTTTCCCAATCTATCAAAAACAGAAGTCCTGGCAGCCTCAGGTTTCAGCCGATCACTATGGTTTGAATCGGCTAACCCCTTCTTAGGCCTTCAAACTTGTTGAACAGATATCCTTCGTTTGTGACTAGGTTCTGCATCATCAAACTTTGAGAATGAGACCATGTCTATCCCCAAAGCAAGGAATAGGTCAGTATCCATTGTCATCTCAGCAATGCCTTTGTCTGCAAGTTTGAACCTTCCTTCTTTTATTCCCTTCTGAATGGCTTTCCTAAAAACCATGCAGTTTACAGTTGCATGATTATAAGAATTGTGCCACTTGTAGTATTTCTTATCTTTTAACTCCTCAGCAGGTGGGATCTTGTGCCATCCAGCAGCCGAATTTGCCTATCTTTATGCAAGTAGTCAAAGATCTGGTTTGTTTTGGAAATATCAAAGGAATATTCCACCTTGATATCCCCTGAATTTAACTCTTTTCCTTTGGCAGCTCTCAGTGCAGGACAAGAGTAGCCTTTACCCTTCACAATCTCAGCTGCCATGATGTCTGCCGCGGAATCGGCTAAACCATAACTAGAGTCTTCATTTTCTACAATGGATACCAACTGAGGGCCTCTCCCTCTACTGGCTCGCCTCTTCTCTTTCTCCTGAATAAACTGTTCAATGCGCATGGCCCCTGATACTAACTGATTCAAATCAGTGCAAGCTTGGCCAACTAGTCTCTCTTTGAATTGGGGGTGCATGCTACTAATGGCCATGGCTGCATATTCTGACTCAGGGAATTGCACTGAACATTTTCCAGCTACCTTTCTGAATCTTTCCACAAAGTCAGCAGCCGATTCATCTACCTGTTGTCTTAGGTTCATGAGGTCAGCCGCAGTGACTTCAGGTTGAGGCCAATAGAACCTGTCATGAAAGCACCTCTCCATGTCTGCCCATGTTTGTATAGAGTTAGGTGGTAAAGAGGAATACCATGTAAATGTTGTCCCTGTAAGTGACAAGGGGAACAGCTGCAACTTGTGGTACTCATTCTAGTTCCCTTCACCACACTGGGCAGTAAATGTGCCTATATGCTCCATAGTCGATTTACCATCTTCTCCAGAGAAAGTGGTAAAATCTGGAGTCTTGTATCCCCTAGGCAGAGGTACCAACCTATCGACCCACTCAGGGTATGGTTTTCTGTAGATTGGCTTATCCAAAGGCTTCAGCTGCACACCAAAGTACTTCTTGATGGTATCTGTAATGACTGTTGGGTCTAGCAGCTGTGATCCCCCTGGCCTCACTTCTCCCAAGTTAGGAGTAATTGCCTGTGGTTGTTGTCTCCATGCTGGGGGATGTGCCTGGGATACTTGCTCTGGAGGATTGGGGTAACCTGGTTGAGTAAACAATGGAGGTGGGTGAACCCCCCATGGCTGCTCCATGCTTCCTTCACCTGGTACCCTAGGTTGAGTTCCAGGAACACTTGCGTTAGATGGTAGAGGTGGGATCTGTCCCCATGACTGCTCCACCATCAAACCAGGTGCCCTTGGAGGAGTTGACCCCATTTGAGCGCCTGCAGACACTTCAAGATAGGGTGGATAGAATGGAAGGTTAGCCGATATAGGTGAAACGTTGTTCCATAGCTGCTGACCTGCATATCCCCCAGGTGGTCTTGCTCCACCCATTCCTGCACCAAGAGTTTTCCCCCAGTATACTGTGGGTTAGTTGCCTGCGTAGCAACGCCATAGGGCTGAACATATGGCATAACTTGCGGCATACCAATTGGCCCCACTGCATCTGGTGGCCTCCTAGCCATCTGCACCTATCCAAAATGAAGATTAGCCTGGTTAGTTGTATCATTCACCACTTGTTGACCTCCAGTGTTCAACGTGGCAAAAGTACTAGGCTGGGAATTAATTGGATTCAAAGGTACCTGTCCTATATTCGACTGAACCTGAGTAGGCCCTGCCTGCACATAGGTAGGCTGAACTTGCTGCACCCCTGCCAGAACCGTGCTCGGTCTGAACCTGAGGTGGTCCTGCCTGAGCTGCATTCGGCTGGGTGATGAGTCCTTCCTAGATAGTGTACCCCACTTACGTTGGAATAGCAGAGTTGATAGAGCTTTCGCCTGAGTGAGCCCTCTTAGCCACTATCTCCCTGGCTTGCTACACTTCATTATATACGATGGGCTTCACGATATCAGCCAATTGTTGTGACACTTGGTACATGATATCATTGATTCCCAAATCGAGTTGTTGGCGTATAAACGAAGTGGACATCACCAATGGTGGGTCGTTGGGCTCGTTGGGTTGAGTTTCAGGCTGTGCCTCTGCGTGAACCGGCTCTACTGTTAGAGGAGGAACTCCGTGAGAGGGGCTCGCTTCAGAAGGCTTCCTGGGATTGCTTTTAGTAGTCATACTGCTCAAGCTCTTGCCAAAACGCAAGTGCATACGCCAATGGTAATCCTGACCTGGGGATTCGAACGTGTGGATTCGTTCACCTTTGGTCCCACTAGGCGTGCTAATTTTGTTGACTGGAATGTAACTTAGCCGCAGATCGGCTAAACTCCACAACAGTGATTCCTTTTTCTTCAAGCGATTACGTCGAGGAAGGAACTCTGTTCCTCAGCTATGGGTCCTTTAACTCACTCCAGAAAGGGTTAAGTTGGTGAACTAAGATAAAAATAAGAATGCAAAGGTAAACATAAAGATAGAATAAATACTTGAGCAAAAATAAGTTGTTTGATTGATTGAGTGTGTCTAAAATTATGTACAACTTGGGTATTTATAGTAACAACTAAGAACTACCCCTATTTGCCACGTTCAGTTGGCTAACAATGATAAATTCTTAATTGGCAGTTATTCGGCTGAGCCGTGCCACGTTCCACTAACCATGATCCTAAAATCTAGGCGCACTACCACGTCATGGTCACGTCTCCACTTCCTAAATTTTTTTACAATATATCCGTAGGCCTGTACTATGCACGGTATATACTTGAAAATTATAATACCTAGGGTTTAGAATAAGCAATATTTTGCATACATTTAAATTTTCAACATCCAAGCCTCCATTTTATAATAGATTTAGATCATAGAATCATAATTTTTTTATAATATATTTGTAGGCTCGTGCTACGCACGATATATACTTAAAAATTATAATCATACGCCTAGGGTTTAAAAGAAACATCATTTTGTATACATTCAATCATTCAATATCTTAGACTTTATTCCAGAATAGATATGGATCATAAAATTATATGCTGCATCCATGACAAAAGGGGAATAAATATAAATGGAACAAATATAAATGGAACAGAGAAAATATTTTATCCCATATCTCATTCTCATATCCCAAATATTTTAGATAATTTAATGTTGTTGGAGAAAACATTTTTTCCCTCATCCACCATTCCAGTATGACAGTAACCAAGATAATACTTGCAAATTTGTTTTAGTAATTTTCTTACTAAAAAAATTGGTCATGACACCAAGTGTGGTAATTAATTGAAGATAACACATATTATTGTAGATTATTATGTTGTCCAGGTAGATCACAATGTAGTTAAAAGACTACAAAACTCTGCATATAAAGGAAGTGGTAGAGTTCAATTAGTTTTGATTAGCTTCTTCCTTTCCATATGGATCAATACTTTTGGGTGCCGTATATCTCTATATCAACAACACCAAATGGGTGTTCTTTCAACTTTGATATTATACTCTTCAAATGCATTCATCCAAAAATACAAATCAAACCTGAAACAAAATTACACCCCGAACAAAATAACACATAAAAAATAGACACATCCTTACGTAACTATATATTTTAATAATTTTTAATATATTGTTCCATGAACTATAATCCAATACTATTCTATTTGTGAACCAAAAAGAAATTATGTCCTATTTCAATTTCAATAACTTAGATAAAATAAGTTAACTTAAATATTCCATCAAAAAAAAGTTAAGTTAAATATTAGTAACAACACATGTATAGTATGATATCATTTATATGTTATATCTCCATCTTGCTTGAGCGAGGCATGCTGTTCACGATAGGCAGCTTGAGCGGTTGAAGAAGAAGCACGCTGGAGTTTTTAGAGGCGTCTGATTATTCTTTCGATTTTCCTCCTCTCGAATAGCTTAATCTTTCTGTGGCGTAAGAACGAATATCTTTCGCTCGACAGATTACCATGATTCAATTTTTTACGGCACAAATTTTTGAATTTCCTCTTTACAGATAATGATATGGAAATCAAAATGAAAATCAAGGTATAAAGGCAAACAAACTTACTATAATTAATTCTATATTAAGGTGTTTTTAGGGGAATTTTGTATTAAGGTTGACCATTATATATTTGAAAAACATTTATTATCTATTATCAACTTTAACTTTAACTAGTATTTCAACCCGTGCCATGCACGGGTATGTGTATCTTATGAACTTTTTTATAAAATAATTGAAACATTATATATAATTTATTTTCAAAACATTTATAAAAGAAATTATACAAAGAAATTTATATAATATTTGATTTATTTTAATCATGGACCACAAAGTGTAATAATTTACGTATAGATATTAATAGTTTTCGTGTAAAATAGTGTTATCTTGTAAAATGTCAATCCTCATGTCTTATGCTTTATATACTATACTAAAAGGAATTTGTAATTTTCTTAAATTTGTTGAGTCGTGCTTAAAAAGTGCAATCCTCGTGATATTTTTTATAATATATTTGTTGAGTCGTGCTACGCATAATATATACTTAAAAAGTGTAATCATACGACTGTATGTAGAAGAAATAATGTTTTGTATACATTGAAACCATCTGTATCTAAGCTTCTCTTTGATAATAGATTTAGATCTTATAATCATCATTTTTTTACAATATATATGTAGTCTCGTGCTACTTACGATATATAGTTAAAAATTATAATCATACACATAGGGTTTAGAAAAAACAACATTATGTGTACATTCTAACCTTCAAAGCCAATATTTGAGAATAGATTTAGATCATACAATCATAATTTTTTCCAATATATGTGTAAGTTCCTACTACGCACGGTATATACTTAAAAATTACAATAATGCACTCAGGGTTTAGAAAAAGCAATATTTTGTATACATTCAAACCTTTAAAATTTAAATCTCCATTTTAGAATAGATTTAGATCATAGAATGATAATTATTTTATAACATAATTGTAGGCTCGTGCTATGCACGGTATATATTTAAAAATTGTAAACATACACATAGAGTTTAGAAGAAGCCACATTTTGTATAAAGGCAAACCTTCATTTTCAAATGCTCCACTTGAGAATATACTTAAGGTTTAGAAGAAGCAACATTTGAGAATAGATTTAGATAATAAAATCATAACTTTTTCAATATAACTGTAGGCTTGTGCTACGCACGATATATACTTAAAAATTATAATCACACATCTAGATTTAGAAGAAATATCATTATGTATACATTCAAACCTTCAATATCTAAGCCTCCGTAGAATAATTAGTTTTATTTAAAATAATAATCATAGTAATAATATTTTCAAAATAATATTAAAATTATGATAACAATTATAGTATAATGAAAATTAATATTATATTCTCAAAATAATTATGTTATTGAAAGTCAATTTTTATTTGAAATTTAAAAAACGGCAAAAATCTGACAATTAAACATTTTTATTATAATAAAAGCATAAAACAGAGGTTTTGAACCAAAATACATCACTATCTAGTATGGTAACCCATGCCATGCACAAGTATGCGTTGCTTAAAAACAATTTTATAAAATAATTAAAACATTATATATGCATTTTTTCTAAACATTTTTAAAGGAACCTTCATTACAAAAATTTATATAATAATTAGTTTATTTCAATCATTCATTACAAATTATAACCACTTTAAAGTTACTAATTACTATTATATATCCAGTAAAACAGGTCGGTGAATCTGTTTAGAGTTATCATATTTAAACTAACACTGAAAACTAAATATAAAATACGTAGATTTTTCAGAAAAAGAAAATAAAAAATATAAGAATAGACATATTCAACATTGGTAAAAAAAAAGCATATTAGACGTTATTGTAGCTTATTTATGATATTGAGTAACTAACCCGTGTCATGCATGGGGTAATTGAAGTTTGTAAAATAGTGATATTAGATGTGAAAAATAAATTGTTTTATTTATAGATGTTATTAATAAGAAAGAAATGAACAATAATTTGTATGAAAAATATTAAGATTTTAGATTTAGATTTAGATTTCAAACTCATGCAAAGAATATTCATCCTCGAGAATTAACTGAAATTTATCTCTAAGTGTAAATCTTCTCATTGATTTTATGTAGAATTTTATACCCAAATGTCCACCCCTTGTCTTAGGTTTTATATACTAAAAATTTACCCAAAAAAAATACTATGCTAGAAGAAAATTGAAACTTTTGGATAAAAAATTATTTGATAATTTTTTTACATCAAAAAACGTTTGATAAAAAATGTGAATAATATTTAAAGCTTACACTGCTAACACTGTTATTTTAACTGCTTACAATTTGCTAGTAATATTTTTCTCTATCTCTTCCCCCACATTTGCCTTTGTATGTTGATGCATAAACAGTATAGTTGCAATGGCACAATCTAAGTTGGCAATATCAGGAGCTGGGTTCGGCAAATTTAACATTGGCAATTCAAACTTACAACTCGTTACCAACTTTGCTTATAAGCCCCATGAATAATGCCGCTTGTTTCTCCTTTGTATTATGAAAGCCTTCATAATGCAAACTTTCTCCACTTGGCTAGTTTTATGACAATCTTTACTATTTTGAATAGAAAATAAGCTTAATTTTCTTTCAAGTTGCACCTGTTATTTTTTTAAAGTTTCTTCAGCTTATGGTGGGTTTAATAGCTAGCTCAATTAATCTATATAGTATTTGAAATCTCAAATTAAAAAATAGGAAGTTTTTAACTATTTAATTTGTAAATAAAAATTCAAAAGATTTTTTTTTCTTAAGCCTTTTTTTTTAAGGCAAAATGGCATGCAAAAACATCACAATAGTAACTGATATCCCAACTAGGTTAGCACATCAGCCACTACCTATCATCTGCAGCAATTTTCCGTAAGCCAACAATTTATTGAAATTATATAATTATAGAATAATACAAAAACATGAAATGAAGCACAAGAACTGCTTAAGATATGCCAAATGCACCAAGCATGCCGGCACCTGATATTCATCTTATATAAGTTTCCAAACCATCAGCTAGCAATGAGTGGCACAACCCCTTAAATATAAGCATCAATTCATGGGGACAGGCTAATAGAAAAAATATAACAGTAAACAACAAAAAAAAAGGAATCCTATAATACAACTTGAATGTTCTAAATGTAACCCATAGGTGTTTTACACATTCATAGTTCCATCTGCTAGTGCTAACTTAAAGATATAAACATTTTAAACAAACGTGAAGGATATGGGGACTGGGGAGTGATATCAACAGAAGGACTCATATCACAGTTATAAAAGTATCTTGATCTTTGTTATATGTTTTCACATGTGAATGCTGGAGTTTGAGGACTTGCTGATGAATCTTTATTTCTCCTCAACTTAGTTGAAAAAAAAAATTCCCCTATTGCTCTATCCTGTCTTCCATTTGAGAGAGGTAGTTTATTTTTACAGCAGATATCAACTCTAAAACTTTTCGCTTCTTTTGCTCTGCAAATGAAATACAAAATGTGAAAATTATAATCAAATATACAGTGCTCCAAGAAAAAATGATACCAGTACCAACCCCTTGGATTAGGTGTTTGCCTATGACATGTGTGCAAAGGAAAAAAACAATCGGTAAATAGCCTCTATTAGGATTTTTGGCCGTAACTCATTCTTACAAAACCGGCTTATGAGGGGGTGGCCTATCTTGCTATATAAGCAACGACCAGGCTCGTAAACCACCCGATGTGAGACTCGCAACACGCCCCCTAGAGCCTGGGCTCGTCACCACAAGTGAGGGCCAGCGGCACTATCCACACCACCGGGCAGAACGTGGCTCTGATACCGTGTGAGAATTCAGGCATCCGAATGGTCCCCTCAAAACCAGCCTGCCATCTTAGAATTTGGGTTTGGGCCTAACTCAACCCCAAAAGCTAGCTCATGGGGTGAGGGTTGCCCCCACTTATAACTACTATTCAAGCCATCTCATTCTTCCATGTGGTATTTCTAACACACCCCTCTCACGCCCAGGACTAGACAACTAGAGTGTGACCCGAGTGGCCCGATAACCGGTGGCCCAACAAATGGATCTATGATAGGCTCTGATACCATATTAGAATTTGGATTTGGGCCTAACTCAACCCCAAAAGCTATCTTATAGGGTGAGGGTTGCCCCCCACTTATAACCATTAATTAGGTCATCTCATTCTTCCATGTGGGATTTCTAACACACCCCCCTCACGCCCAGGACTAGACAACTGGAGCGTGACCCGAGTGGCCCGATATCGGGTGGCCCAACAAATGGATCTATGATAGGCTCTGAATTTGGGTTTGGGCTTAACTCAACCCCAAAAGCTAGCTCATGGGGTGAGGGTTGCCCCCCACTTATAACACTATTCAGGCCATCTCATTCTTTATTAGAATTTGGATTTGGGCCTAACTCAACCCCAAAAGCTAGCTTATAGGGTGAGGGTTGCCCTCCACTTATAACCATTAATTAGGTCATCTCATTCTTCCATGTGGGACTTCTAACACACCCCCCTCACGCCCAGGACTAGACAACTGGAGCGTGACCCGAGTGGCCCGATAACGGGTGGCCCAACAAATGGATCTATGATAGGCTCTGATACCATATTAGAATTTGGGTTTGGGCCTAACTCAACCCCAAAAGCTAGCTCATGGGGTGAGGGTTGCCCCCACTTATAACCACTATTCAGGCCATCTCATTCTTCCATGTGGGACTTCTAACACACCCCCTTCACGCCCAGGACTGGACATCTGGAGCGTAACCCGAGTGGCCCGATAACGGGTGACCCAACAAATGGATCTATAATAGGCTCTGATACCATATTAGGATTTTTTGCCCTAACTTATTCTTACAAAACCGGCTTATGAGGGGGTGGTCTACCCAGCTAAGCAACGGCCAGGCTCTTGGTCAGAATATCCGCAGTTTGTTAATTAGAAGTTACAAATGGCAAACAGATAATTCCAGCATCCATTTTTTCTTTTATGAAGTGGCGGTCAACCTCAATATGCTTGGTTCTATCATGCTGAACAGGATTATGAGCTATACTTATTGCGGCCTTACTGTCGCAATAGAGCTTCAAAGGTAGATCAACTGTCACTCTTAGTTCTTTTAAGACTCTGTAAATCCATAAGCCTTCACAAATACCTTGAGCCATTGCTCTAAACTCTGCTTCTGCACTGCTTCTAGCAACAACTCCTTGTTTCTTACTTCTCCAAGTAACCAAATTTCCCCACACATAGGTACAATATCCAGTGATGGATTTCCTGTCGATAACTGAACCAGCCCAATCTGCATCCGTAAATATGGCAACATTTTTCTGATCAGTTTTCTTAAAATACAAGCCCTTCCCTGGGTTAGTCTTTAAGTATCTTAAGATTCTCTATACTGCCTCAAGATGTTCCTCATAGGGAGAATGCATGAACTGACTTACAACACTCATAGAGAATGCAATGTCAAGCCTGGTGTGAGATAGGTAAATTAGTTTAGCAACTAGCCTCTGGTATCTGCCAATATCAACCGAAACACTACCCTTCTCCCACAATTTCATATTAGGATCCATGGGAGTGTATGTTGGCCTACATCCACTCATCCCAGTTTCCTCCAAGAAATCCAGAATGTACTTTCTTTGGGAGACTACAATTCCTTTCTTTGAGCGAGCAACCTCCATGCCAAGGAAATATTTCAACGCTCCCAAATCCTTGATTTCGAATTCTGTTGCTAAGTTTCTCTTTAATCTCTCCATTTCTACCGTATCATTTCCAGTGAGGAGATGTCATCGACATAGACTATCAAAACAACAATCTTTCCATTAGGAGAAAACTTTGTGAACAAGGTGTGATCTGCTTGTCCCTGAGTGTATCCCTGTCTTTTTATTGATTGAGTGAACCTTTCAAACCAAGCCCTTGGAGATTGTTTAAGGCCATAGAGTGACTTCTCCAATTTGCACACCTTTGACCCAAATTTTTTTTCAAAGCCAGGAGGATAGTCCATGTATACTTCTTCCTCCAAGTCACCATTAAGGAAGGCATTTTTCACGTCAAGTTGATTTAGGGGCCAGTCCAAGTTGGCAGCAAGAGATAGAAGAATTCTGACAGTGTTCAACTTTGCAACAGGGGTAAAAGTCTCTAAGTAGTCTATGCCATATGTTTGGGTGAATCCTTTAACCACCATCCGGGCCTTATACCTTTCAATTGAGTTATCTGAGTTGTACTTCACAGTAAAAACTCACTTACAACCCACAGTCTTTTTTCCATTTAGTAATGTCACAACTCTCCAAGTTTTGTTCTTCTCAAGAGCTTCATCTCCTCAAACACAGCTTCCTTCCACTTTGGAACTTTTAGAGCTTCCTGTACATTTTTAGGAATTTCTACAGTAGACAACTGAGAGGTAAATACAGCAAAAGAGGATGACAAATTTGAATATGACACATACTTGGATAGAAGATGCTTAGTACAAGATCTAATACCTTTCCTAAGCGTTATAGGAAGATATATTTCAGAAGATTCATCATGACCTATAGGTTCAGAAGAAGACTTACCTATGTCAGGTTCACTGGGTGGATTTTCCCTTGGCAGTGCTGAAGAGTGAGTTTCTTATTTCCTTTCTTATGGTTTTTCTTCTCGAAGACCTTTCTCTTCCAAGTTTTGTCACGATCGTTGAACCTGTCTCTTGTCTCTTTATGGGAATCATTTTGTTGTTGCATTACAGTTGATTCATCACCTGTTTCACAGACTTGTTGGTCATGTTTTTTATTTAAAGATGTCGCCTCAGAATCAATGAGAACCTCTTCCATAGTGGGAATGGGTTCAGGTAAGGATTCATGGGCATTTTCTTTTGGTGCAATACAATCAGTCTCAGAATCTTGTAACAAATAAACATTATCCAAAGAAATAGTATTTTCAAACGAATCTTTTCCAAATGAATCTTCTTTGGGATTCCCCCTGAAGATGAATGTCACTAAAGTAAGGTTGATTTTCAAAAAACGTGGTATCCATAGTCACAAAAACCTTTTTTGATTTTGGATCAAAACACTTGTAACCTTTTTGGGTAGGGGAGTAACAAATGAAAACACATTTTATAGCCCATGGTTCTAATTTACCTAGATGCTTATGTTCATGAACAAAAGCAGTACACCCGAAGATTTTTAACGGCAAATCAGCTGAAACACGAGCCAAGGGAAAACAATTTTTAAAAATATTAAGAGAAGTTTGAAATTGCAAAACTTTGGATGACATACGGTTAATTAAATATGCAGCAGTCAAAATAGCTTCACCCCATAGGTATTTCGGGACCTTATTTTGGAAGAGTAAGGCTCGAGCCACCTCAAGGAGGTGTCGATTCTTCCTCTCCGCAATCCCATTTTGTTGAGGTGTGTTAGCACAAGAACAATGATGCACAACTCCATTTTCAAGAAAAAAATCTCCTAAGATCATGTTGAAATATTCTTTTCCGTTGTCACTTCTGAAGACTTGAATATTAATTTGGAATTGAGTTTGTACCATTTTAAAGAAATTTCTGACAGCCTGTCCAACTTCAGATTTTTCTTTTAACAAGTATACCCAACAAAGTCTAGTGTGGTCATTTATAAAAGTTATAAACCACTTTTTGTTCGAAAAAGTATTTATTCTATTTGGACCCCAAACATCACTGTGAATAACTGCAAAAGGTTTAGATTCTTTGTAAGGTTGAATAGGAAATGAAGAACGATGATGTTTCGCAAACTCGCTAGCTTCACAATGAAATAAAGATGGGTCCTTATCATTAAACAATTTTGGAAAAAGATGTTTCAAATAGCGGAAACTTGGATGTCCTAATCGTAAATGCCATAACATAATATCATCATTACTACTAGAGACAAAAATAGATTCAAGACATGAACCTATTGATTGAGCTTGTGGTCTGGAGTCCATTCCATCTTCAAGGTAGTAAAGTCTCGCACTCTCTTTAGCACTGCCAATTGTCTTCCCCGAGTTCAAATCCTTAAAAACACAATGAGAATGAAGAAAGTTAGCTTGACAATTACTATCTCGGGTTAATTTAGTAATTGACAAAAGATTACAAGACAAGTTAGGGACATTTAGGACATCCTTAAGAGTTAATAAGGATGATAGAACTATGGAACATTTTCCCACAATGGCTGAATGAGAGCCATCTGCAATCTTAACTTTCTGGTTACCTGCACAGGGACTATATGAAGCAAACAGACTCGACTTTCCAGTCATATGATTTGTAGTACCTGAATCAATGATCCAAGCTTGATTGGGACTGACACTAAAGAGAGCAGTATTTAGGAAATTACCTCTCTGAGCTATGGCACAAGAAGGAGTTTGAGACTCAAGTAGCTTGTACAGTTGGCCTAATTGTTCCTTGGTGAATGGAAACGAGTTTGAAGGAGACTGCTTCCCTTGATCAGAAGTACTAGCCTGAAGAGCACAAATTTCATTCCTTTATTTCATCTTCAAGTTAGGAGGCTTACCATGGAGTTTCCAACATGTCTCTCATGTATGATAGGGACGTTTGCAGGATCACACCATTTTTTTTTTCATCTTTCTTCCCTTCACTGTAATTCTTACTGACAAAGGAATTATCTAACATATTGATAGATGTCCTGCTAAAGCTGGAAGTATCCGACCCAAAAATAGCAACAGGAGCAACGCCGAATGACCAAAAAAGGAACCCACCAAATCTGGGATGAAGTAACAGTGGTAGAACAACCTGAAAAATAGGAAAAACGAGAAAAACGTGTGGGTTTCAAATGACCCACGCTTGAATCGGAGAGTGGACCCCCAAAACAGAACGAGGAGGCACCGATGAACAATCTGGCAAATTTTGGTGAAGAATGGACCACGGGACGGCGGCGCGTGGCTTACACGCGCCCGATCGGCATTCGGACAGAGGCGGCATGTGAGCACGCGTGCGAAGGGTTCTGGAGACGTGCCTTCGGGGTTGCGCCGGTTTTGGGGCGGCGAACCTAGCGGAGGGTCGCCGGGCTGAGTAGGGCTTTGGACGGTGGTGTTTGGTGGCTTCCAGATTCAAACCGTGAGGGAAAAACAAAAAATTGGAGGAAAAACAAAAGGATTTTCAAGTTGCTGCAACGAAGGCAGCAGTGAAATAAGGGGATTGGAAAAAAATTCCAAGTTACTGCGATGAAGGCAGATTTAGAAAGAACGAACCGCAATGAAGGCGGCCAGTGTAACATCCCAATTTTTAAGAAAATTGATTTTAGCGATAAAGTCCTGAATACTTGAAGATAAGTTATAGAGACTGATCAACTCAATGATTTATTGAGAGTACTGGGAATTATCCTGACCTATTTTGAATAATTTATTTATTATATATAATTATTATTCATGATGACAATTCAAATTAATAGACAGCGTAGACGTATACTGTTTTTAAGGTGAATTCATCAATTATACTTATTATAAGTTTTCTGCGTGATGTGGTAACGCGTATTTTTGTTGACTAAGAAATTGATTAAATTTAATCAAGATGAAACTAAATTTAGGAGTTAATATTTTATATTAATTTATGGTTCAAAAATCGTCGGAAAATTCTAACGAAGTTTCGTCGCATTTTGAATCACCTGGTAATTTTTATCCGCATTAAATTTAAAACGAACTCCGATTTCGATAAAAATCGAATCGTAACTTGTTGTGAATATTCTTGAGTGTTTTAGATTGTTTTTAGGCAAAATTACACTTTTGGTCCTTTAAGTTATTTTCCAGTTTCACTTTCGTCCTTTAAGTTTTTTTGTGTCAAATTCGTCCTTTATGTTTTGTAACGTGTACACCGTTACCCTTTTTCCCATTTCCCGTTCATACCTGTTAAAAAAATGACGTGGCATTAACGGAGCTGACATGGACACTAAACGTGGCATTACGTGGCATTACATGGACTATTATAACCGTTTGGGAGCTAAGTCATGTTCCCCATTTTGTTTTCTTCTTCTTCTTCTTCTTCACCCACAAACCCTAGAGTTGCAGGCAGAAAATTCCTCACATCAATGGCTTCATTTCGCAGCAATGGTTCGAATTCCCAAAGCTATAACTCCGGTTCTGGTTCCTTTGTTTCCGGTGGAAGGCGCGAGAGGCAGTGGCCACCGAAATGTCGTTGCGGTGCGCAGGCTATGGTGCGCACAGTGACAAAAATGTGCGCCAACAGAGGAAGGAAGTTCTGGGGATGTAGGTTTTTTGTGGTGTGTTTAGTTTTCGATTTTGATGGGTTCTTCGATTTTGGTTTCTTCTTCTTCTATTTTGGTTCTGCCCTTTTGATTTTCAGAATTTTTGTTAATGTTCATAGGCTCCTGACATTCCATCTGGCTGCAATTTCTTCGACTGGTACTCAAAACCAGTGGCTCAGACACAAGTCTTAGAGACCCCCTCATGTGCAGAATGTGCTCAAAAGGAAATGGAGATTATGTCACTTAGAAGGACAATATTGAAGATCCTTGGGGATGGGAAAGCATCAAAGAATTTGATAAAGATAGTTACTGTTACTTGTTTTTTGTTGGCTGTCACTTGTGTAATGTTAATGTTCATAATCTTCAAGACTGGAAAGGGTGTGTTTGTATATCAGGGGTTCAGGGTTTAGTATGTAGCTTAATTAGATGTATTGGAATTAATGTGATGTAATGAAATTATGTAATGAGTTCTGACTTGATGTAATGGAATTTAGTTTGAAGTAATGGAATTTTGTTTTTTGCAGTCTTGAAAACTGAATGATTGAAGCAATGTGTTCTACTTGTATTCTACTTTTGCAGTCCCTGTGCTCTAGATGTTGTATTAGTTGAAAACTGAATGTTTGAGGCAATGTTTGAGGCAATGTATTCTACTTGGATTTTGTACAAGAAGAAGAACTGCTAAATGGCTTAAAATGTAATGCAAGTTTGACAATCTAAACCACAGGACAGGTTGCACTTTTTTGTGTGTTTGGTGCTGCCTGAGTTGCTGCTTCCTGTTTGTATATGATGTTCAAAATATTCCAATTGCATTCATTCAGTCCCAAACTCTTACAAAAGGCAACAAGCCAACAATTCAACAACTCAGCAATTCAAAATACTTAAAACTGCATTCATTCATATTTGGTAATAGTTTGTACAGATGGACTTCAAAATGATCAAAGTTACAACCCAAAATACTCCAACAGTTACAATATAAATACTCCAACAATTAAATACTCCAAAATACTTCAAAAAGGATGAACAAAGTACATCAAAATAAACAGTTTCAATTTCCTAAACACAGACACTACTATATCTTCCATTGTTGCCTCCGTGTTTGTAACTTTGGCCTGAATGGTCTAGTTGGTGGAGCCTGTGTTGATGTAGCCTGCTATGGTGGCCTAAATGGTGTGGTTGTTGGAGTTTTTCCCTTGGTCATTACAGGTCTAGTTTGGGACTGAGTTGATTTTTTTCGGGGACTGCTCCTAGTAGGCCCAGTTTGGGACTGAGTTGATTTTTTTCGAGGACTGCTCCTAGTAGGCCCAGTTTAGGACTGAGTTGATTTTTTTTTAGGACTGCTCCTAGTAGTTGCAGTTTGGGACTGACTTGGTGTCTTGCTTTGGGTTGGTGGCCCTATACAAGAGACATAAAACCAATTTGGTCTTACAATTAACAATCAACAATTTAACAATCAACAAAATAAGGACACTTACTTCCAGCTTTCCGTCTTGTTGGAGCTGGGACAGAATGTGGAGATTGTGCAGATGCAAAAGATTGTGCAGCATGTGTTGCTGCTGATTGTGTAAGTGTGTGCATTCTGTCCAGCTTGTGTTGCTGCAGTGTATGCATTCCGTGCAGCTTGTGCAGCTGCAGTAGGTGCACCTTTGCAAGAGGCCTTGTTATGATCAAATTGTTTGCATTTTGAGCACCTATTTGGCAAACCCTTTCTGGTGACTGTTGTTGAGTCTTTTCTTCTCTCATCTTCATCCTTCTTCCTTGATCTTCTGGGCCTCCCTGGTTGCCTTCAAAGTGGAGGAGGTAAGATGTCAGGATAAGGTGTATCAGGCCATAAGTTTTGTCCATTTGTGGGGTAAATAATTGGGCGATAACAGGCTTCATAATTTTCTCTTCTGTAGTACATGGGGATCAAGTCTTCAGGATTTTGGTGCATGTGATTACAGCATGTCGCTGCATGGCAGCATGGTACTCCAGTTAGCATCCATCTTCTGCATGAACATTCTTTGTTTCTAGATTCACTACAAACTTGTCTCCAACGAAGTTGATGTGCCTAACCTCAAATATCTTATCCTTAGCAAACCTTGTATCAAAACATGCAAACTGTGAGTTAGTATACCAGTCACTCAATTATGAAATTTGGAAAATATACATCATGTAATTGAAATACTTACCTACACAACCAGTTCCTTGACAGTTCTTGCTCTTTCTCTAGCCTTTTCTTTATTTTTGGTAAAACAGAGCTAGTCTAGCTTACTATTTTTTGTCTGTTTATTGCCCATCTGTCCATTAAATACCCCCTGATCTCTTCTAGCATTGTCACAATCGGCTTCTGCCTTGGTCCCACTATGACACTGTTGAATGTCTCTGACATATTATTCACCAGCACATCACACTTGGAATTAAATGAGAACCGTGACTTGCTCTAGAACCTTGGAGGAATTTGTATCAAGTCCTTCATAGCTGCTTCATTCACCTTCCTCATTTCTTGCATCAGTCTCTCCCATTCTTTAGGATAACTTGCCTTGGCAGCCTTCCACATTAGCTCCTTCAACATCTTTCCCGGATGCTTCTTTCTGAAGTTGTTGTAGAGATGCCTTACACAAAACCTTTGTTCAACTCCTGGAAGAAGCTCATCCATTGCAGGTAACAAACCCTACAAATATTGCATTCATATATTACATAACAAATGTTTCATGGCAGTAAATGAAACCTGCTAAAAGGTTAAAGGACCTAACTGAAACCTACTAAAAAGTTAAAGGACCTATATGAAACCTACTAAACAGTTAAAGGACATATCCTAAACCTACTATAAAGTTAAAGGAATAAATGTACGCACCTTTTGTTGATCTGAAATAAAGGTGTAAGACTTGCATACTTGCTGGCCACCCAGGTCATTCACCAACAACTCCAAAAACCAAGCCCATGAATCCTTAGTTTCCCCTTCAACCACTGCCAATGCAATTGGCAGCATTTGGTCAATAGGGTCTCTACCAACTGCTGCAAGTATCTGGCCCCTATAGTAACCTTTGAGAAAGCAACCACCAAGGCCAATAATTGTTTTACATGTCAAAAAACTAAGCCTGCATCCTTCAAGACACATATATAGCCTCTGAAAAGTCGGCAACAGTGGCCTATCCACATATCCTTCAACATCACCCTCACCATGTTCAGTAGGTTGTACCTTCAATTTGACAGTGCTGGTTGGGTTAGACCTGATGAGTTCATGGCAGTAATCATACAGCCTTAAATACTGTTCTTTGAAGGAACCCTCAACCAAGCCAATTGTAGCCCTTTGAGCCTTATAAGCTTTTGATTTGCTTACTCCAGCATTCCACTTCTCATGAGCCTTATCTACTATATCGGTCAACTTAATTTTTGGGTTTTGTTTCACTGTTGAAAACAATTTCTTCCCTAACCAATTTGAACGCATAAACTTAACCTTATACTCCCTACTGCAAGTATGAATGTCATGCAATTTCCTTAATTGCCATGTATCCTCATCAGGCAGCTTGGAACAAAGAGCAACCCAATCACACCCTTCCTTGCATGTAGCTCTTACCCTTGTTTTGTCATTTTTAATGAACTTTATGTCTCTGCCATTATGTATGGCATAAGTGATCATAGCCTCTTTGAATTCCCCCTTGTTTAAAAAAGAGAGCCCAACACCCACTTGAATTCATCCATCTTCCTTGGCATGATAAATGATGGATACTTGACCCTTGTTTGCTCTTTATCACTGTCCAGTTCAGAATCATCAGATTCCAATTCTTTTGTATAGTATTCTTCATCTGACAGTCCCCTATCAGTATGGGTAGCCTTGGTATTTATCCTTTCTCCAATATTAATTGTATCATCATCACTTGATTCCACCTCCTCCACTAGGACAACACTGGATCCCTCACTCTGGTTGTTTTTTTTAGGCCTCCCTTTCTTGCTCCTTTTGTTCTTAGCAGCTTCCTTTTTTTTTTCCAGCTGGCCTACCCTTCCTCTTACTACCAGCCACACCATTTGCTTGTGTTTGTTAACCTTCAACCTCAACCTCAACCTCAACCTCATTTTCATTTTGAACCTCATCAAAACCATTATACAACAGTATTTCATCATCTGAGTCTCCAAACCTCACATTCATAGCACTGTCCTCACTGTTCTCCTCTTCATCTTTATATGCATCATCTGTCTCAGGTTGTACATCATGTTGTGCTTCAGTTTGGGCCTCTTGTCCTGCTTCAGTTTGGGCCTCATTCTCAACCTCATTTTAGGCCTCATTGTGAACCTCAGTTTGGGCCTCATTCTGTACCTCACATATTTTAATTATAGGATCGGGTTGGGACACTAGGTGGACCAAATACAGGTCCACCTTAGCAGTAGACTTGGACCATCTAACCATCTCCATATCTCCTGTGTTATTCTCCAACAACTTCATAACTCCTTCAACCTCATACCGCATGCTAATTACTTCAGGAAAACCCATTTCCTTAACAATGTCAACAACCTCAAAGTAGCTCCACCTATCAGCATCACATAGCCAATTTGACACTTGCCTATCGTACACCCTCATTGTGTGGTCCAAAAAATGACCACAGTGGTGGATATCAACATGAAACTCGTCCATTTTTCCCCCCGGTTCACTACAAACAGACAAAAGTAGCTATCAGTAAAAGACACGTGGTCCATTTTCCTAAAAAGACCAACCCCACATGGAAATCGAATAAAAACATGTGCTCCACAACCGTAGAAAAGGACAATAACCCCCTTGTGTGAAACAACATGACTGAACCTGAAACAGAGGCAACACATTTAACAAACTCACACAAAAAAAATGAAAAAAAGAAGACAAAACTTACCTCAGAACCAACACTATTGACGTTGTCGCATTCACTGAAGCAAAAAAACCCTAATTTTCGCACAACTTTCGGCTCGTTCTTCATCTCCTTCACTGCCATTTTCGTATCATTCCCTCTTCTCTTCTCAACAATCCAGAACCCATAATTTTGGAGAAATGAAATTCGTATCGATCGTTGCTGAGGTGAATGCCACGTTTATTGATCAAAAATGAAAATGCCACGTTTGGGCCAAGTCAATTGCAGCAATTGCCACGTCGTTTTTTCTTTAACGGGTATAAACGGGAAATGGGAAAAAGGGTAACGTTGTACAAGTTAGAAAACATAAAGGACAAATTTGACACAAAAAAAAACTTAAAGGACGAAAGTAAAACTGGAAAATAACTTAAAGAACCAAAAGTGCAATTTTGCCTTGTTTTTATTATTTATGGTAATATTTTATCATGCGGTGAATTAATTTCTTGATAAATTAATTTTCGCAAATTAATCAGGGAAAGAATTAATCGGGAACGCGATTACTCGACGCTGTATTATTTTTATGGACACTCTAGACTCTAAGACTAGAGGGTAATTATGAGAGATGAAAGATTAGATGTTAGATTAGTTGATGGGATTAGCATCTTACCTTATGGTACTAGGTGTTAAGCTTATGGTGGCTAATTAGAATTAACTCTTCCTAAATCATCCTGGACCAAGTAATTTTTTTTGTTGAAATTTGTTGCCTTTTCCCTGTTTTGTTTTGTGTCCAGCGTGACCCTCCCCTTGTCTTTATTAATTCACTTATTTGCTCTTCCACTTAGTCACCAATATATGTGTAAATGTTATTTTAATGAAAAGATTTAATCCCTCCCCTTGTTTCCAGCCACTGGTCGCGACCCAAACCCCAATCTCTCACCCTCATTTTGCTTCTTCCTCTTATTCTTGAGAGAGCTCTTCTTCCTTCTTCTTTTTCACTTCCTGCCGAGCACCCCCATTTTATTAGCCATCTTCATTTTAATTTTCTCTTCCTATTTCCTTGTACAGGCCGAGAGCACCCCCATATTTTCACATTTCATTTTACTTCTTCTTCCTTTATTCTTGAGAAAGAAAGCATGAAACCTTCTATGGCTACCTTTCCATCTTGTTCCTTGGTTTGATTTTACTTCCAACTTCCAATCAATCTTACACCTAGTTACTTCTCCATCTTGCCACCATCCATTTCACCATTTAAGCAAGATTGAGAGCACCATTTATCTCCCCAAAAATAGCCCTAGGCCGCGAGCAACATAGGAGGGAGGAGGTAGTCTTTTTCTTGTTTTGGTTCTTAATTTTGTGTCTTATAAATGCTTGATTGTGAACTATGATGGATATGAGCACCATATTCCCAAATTCTTGGAACCCTAGGTGAAACCCTAAGGGGAAAAAGAGGGATAGGTGTGATGTTGAGGGAATCAAGGGGATTAAATTGTGATTTGGGCTTAATTGTTGTTGTTGTTGTTGTTGTTTCAAGTAATGGTTTGGAGTTAGAACTTGATTGGGGTATTGTTTTTGGTAAAAAACCCATTCTTGAAAGAGGGGTTTATGGTGATCACTTGGTGAATCATTTAATTGATAGGTGATTCTTGTTTCTTAGTTATTATAATTACTATTGTTATTGTTGAAGTTGTTGAATTAAAAGAGTTAGTAGGTTTTTGTTGAAAACCCTTGTTCTTGAGGGACTTCAAAAAAAATAGTTTTGGATCTTGATTAAGCTTTCTCATGGATAATAGTTTGTTGTTTTGTATTGATAAATTATTTTGGAAGCTTGGCAAATTGTTTCCAATTTTTGTGTAAGGGTCATGTGCCCTATAGGGTTTAGGGAAGGAAAAATTGTTGCAATCTTGATTTTCATGGTTGTAATGATGTTTGATTGAGTTTTAGAAAAAGTATGGAAATGGTTTGCTAAATTTAATTGGAAGTTGCAAATTTTTGGAAAAAGGGGTGTGGTAGCCGAGAGCCCTCAAGGGGTTAGGATAGGAAAATTGGTTTACAAATTTGTTTATAATGACTGAATTGATATGTTTCTAAGCTTTCGAAGATTTAGGAAAAGGTTGATTGAAATTGGACTTGTTTTGGAATTATTAACGCTATGAAACACATGAGGTGAATGGGATCCTTTGATTTCCTAACAACCAAGTGGAGCTTTGATTTAGCATTTTGAGGAAAATAAATTTGATTGTGGCATTGTTTCATATTTAAGTTTGAAAGAAAATGATTTTTAGTCTTTAAAACCTTACTCTTGTAATAGTTGTTATCTTTTTACAAGTATAGGTGATTCTTTAAAATGTGTATTTCAAATTGTCTATTCAAGTGTCAGTATTTTCTTATTTAGGAGATTTTTGGGGTTTGAGAGCCTAGGAGTTAGAATTAGATCTAAGCATAGGATTGTACTAAGTCTTGTTGTGTTGTTAGGATCCTTGAGGACTGTTCGTGCGGATTAGGATTGCGACGTATTTAACATGTGAGCTGTGGACTATCGGTAAGGGCCTTTTCTAGATTTTATTTAGTGATGTATATTTGTTGTTATATGTTAGTGTAAGGGCAACTTTAGATATTGCATAAGATTTAATTTTAAGTCTTAAAGCGAAGAAGTCTGAGAACCTCAGGGTTCGAAGTGAGGGTCTCGTAACCCTTCATCTATTTTATTGTCTAATATCTATTCTAATTATTTAGTGGGCTTGTCTACAAGAGGTTGGTAGCTGTCCCCAACCCCCCACACTTCTTTGTTTTCCACTTTATTGACTCCACTGAGTTGCAGAGGGATGAATTGTATGCTGATTGTTTGCGATATGACTTGGTTGCATTGTCTTGCTATGAATTGCTGAATTACGTTATATCATGATGAGTTCTGTGTGAATAATTATTTAATATGAGGTTGAATACTTATTCGAGTTTACTTCTTTGGATCATCGTATGAGTCGATTTATTCATTGGGGTTGTGAGAGTTTTGTCGTGACGTTATGAGCTTTGAGCCGATTAACCTAGGGTGCTAGGATCCCCTAAAAAGCTCCGACCGATTTTTCGGTAGATTAGCTAGGCGTCGTAGCGTTAAGGAACCTGAGTTGAATATCCTAGGGTGAGAGGAGAGCCCAGGGCTATGGCTGGTATTTAGTGGATGGATCGGCGTTACTTTCCGGAAATTTTAGAGAGTGTATTGAGGGAGTGTCTTGAGTTGCATTTTGGGCATTTATGCATTTTGTGGTCTCGTGTATTATGTTTTCTTGATTTATTTGCGACGAAGCATGTGATTTCCATAATGTCTATGTAATATGTTGTTGTATTTGTACCTATCTTTTTGTAAGAAGTTTACCCTTGCTAGTGGTTCTTTCAATTGATGAATGTAACCCAGATGGCGGAGCAAGCAGAGTGTTTGGGACTGCTGACCAGCAGAGCGGAAGATAGTCTGTCCGGCTTGTACTTGTGTTATGCTTGTGGGAACTTACTAGAATTCTAGTAAGAGATGTAGCGTGTCGACCAGCTATAGAACGTTGTATTCATTTCAGGGTTGTAATAAATGCCTATTATGTTTCCAAACATGTATTATCGTATATTAAATGATGGGATAACTTGATGAGCATGGTTAATGTGGTTTAATTGGTGTCTTTATTTACTTACCACCATGTTTCTAAAAGTCGCTGTAATACTCTGACTGTTCCTTGAAAGAATTTTAAAAGAGAAAAAAAAATAGAACCACATTTTTAGAATAAACCCTGCAAGCAGAGTATTTCAACTTTCAGGAATATGCCAACGTTTGTCAGATTATTAGTTTAGTAGCGCTCTGGAAACGGGGTGTTATAGCTAGGGTTTATGCGGAAGCGATGCCCCCAAGATAGGGAACCTCTGATACCATATTAGAATTTGGGTTTGGGCCTAACTCAACCCCAAAAGCTAGCTCATGGGGTGAGGGTTGCCCCCCACTTATAACCACTAATTAGGCCATCTCATTCTTCCATGTGGGACTTCTAACACATCCCCCTCACGCCCAGGACTAGATAACTGGAGCATGACCCGAGTGGCCCGATAACGGGTGGCCCAATAAATGGATCTATGATAGGCTCTGATACCATGTAGAAAGCAAGGGAAGAATACCTTCTTGTATTATTCAGCAGACTAAGGCTGCTTATATTGAGAAAAGTTGATTTTCTAAAATAGAAGATACTAATTAATAATCAAAATACAATCAAATATGACAGAATAAATATAAAATAAAATCTAGAAGAATAATATCGGGATTGGGCCTGAATCTCCAACAATCTCCCCCCAGAGTCTTTCCAAATCTCAGATCCAAGGGTCTCGTAATATACTAAAAGAATGAAAAATTCATGGACTGCAATTTTTTTAACCCAACATCCAAATTAGGAAATATGAATAATGAGAGTACCTTTGGATTGGCAAGATTTTCAAATTGCTGGAGCATATAAATACCGGGCGTCTAGACGCTAATAGCCTTATAACATCATCATAATCAATCACAGATTTACATAATTCAATGTAACACAATTTCTTCGTAGTTGATATTTAGTTAATAAAACTAAATCACAATGTTAGTGTTCTGAAGTAGAACTCAGAGGATAGCCGGAATGAAGCAGTGCAGCAGTGCTCGCAGTGGTTGACGATGGCGTGCGGTGGTGGTGTACCTGCAAGGACTCCGAT
Source organism: Calophaca sinica (assembly GCA_037113605.1). Lineage (NCBI taxonomy): Eukaryota > Viridiplantae > Streptophyta > Magnoliopsida > Fabales > Fabaceae > Calophaca > Calophaca sinica. The sequence goes on along the minus strand of CM073731.1, from coordinate 73,141,197 downwards.
GCCTAAGTCAGTTTAGGTAGGAGGTGAGGTAAGCAGGAGAATGAATCAAATCGTACCTGGATCGTGACAGAGATCCCTTTTATAGTGGTCGGAGATGGTTATTGAAATGTAACCGCTCCCGTGAGATCCGGGGTACCGTCGGATCTATGCCAGGCTGTGATGAGCTGGCGCGAAGATATGAGGACCGTTGGATCTGCCAGGTCGATATGGCTCTGAAATGGGGCAGCCAACTGCACGCGAGCATCGGCCTCCCATGAGCGTTTTCGATCGGGCCTCGCCCACCCGAACAGCTTGTCCCCAAGTTGGTAGCTCGAGTGTCAAGGTGATGACTTGTAGATGTTTGCTTTCCGGGTGATGTCGACATTCGGCACTTCTTTTGGGAGAGGAATGTCAATGCTCGTTGTCTTGTTCGAAGAGAGGGAGTTGAACCGCTTCCAAGCCCTAAGCACGTGAGCGTTAGATTTATAATTCAACTGTCGCTTCAGCCGCCCTTGGGACTTGGAGCACTGCGTTGTTTCGAGGCGGGTCATTATTGCCCTGTGTCCCTAAGTTAAACAGGTGTGATGTGTCGTTAATCAACAGTGAAAGGAGAAGAAAGGTCACATTGCTTAGATCAGATCAACGGTGAGAGGAGAAGAAAGGTCATCTTGTTTCGATCAGACTTGGGGTTTATAAATAATCATTCCCTTTTCACTTTCTTACTTTTGCTCGTTCTGCAAAGCCTCTGAGAGACTCTTCTGCTTTGCCCTTCCTTTTTCTTCTTTTCTGGTGATTCTTCGAGTGTTCTCTGGTTCATTCCTCTCTCCGGTGGTTTGTTTGTCCAACCGTTCGTGCTTGCTCGCGTTCTGTTTCTTCGATTTCCCTGCGAACTTCGTCATTTACAGGTAAATCTCTCTTCCTCTTCTCTGCTTTTTCCTTCGTTGTTTCGAAATGGGTAGCAACATAAGGTTTTCCTCAAAAGAATCGTCTTCTTCTTCTTCTGTTTCTGGATTTTCCACCTCCTCTTCTCCCGGTGGCCCCTTGGAAGGGCGGAGCGATATCGCCGATAGCAGTGGCTCATTGCCAAGCTCTCGGGAGGAAAATTCTCCCCCCGTAATCTGTCCCCCTCTGTGGCTTTTCGTTGAAGATTACGAGGGTGAGAAAGTGTCCCTAGTGGATCCCACAGAAATCCAACGTCTTTCCTTAAAATTACAAAAGTTTTTCGGGCAGACCTTTACCGATAGAGAAGTAGGAGAGTGGTTGATAAGTATAGATAAAAATCGACCTTTTTTTTTCATGACAGTGCTTTGACTAGGTCAGAAATGGGTAAAAAGTTGCTTCAGATGGATGATTATCACTTGCCCCCAAATGCTGAAGATTTTGGTTGGGTTACGAAGGATGCACTTTGTACTCACTCCCTTTACTCGTAGAAAGAAAGTTTTTCACTCCTATTAGGGTCCCTTGATGTTACGAATGGGGTAGGTAACTTCGAAAACTGGAGTTTGGGTCGACCCAAACTCGACGCTCGGATCTGTTCGTACTCGTCTAATATCCTGATGTTTATGTACGAGGTCCTTTTTTAAAGACTTAGGTTTCAGGCTGCCTTTTTCTGCTTTCGAGGTGGCAGTTTTACACCATTTGGAGGTCGCTCCTTCACAATTACATCCAAACGCTTGGGCATTTGTTAGGGGCTTTCAGCTATTGTGCCCCTATTTGAAAATTAAACCACTGCTCGAGACGTTTTTCGCCATCTTTTCCCCTCTTTGGACTGAAGCGGACTTGACGAAACGCCAAGGCTGGGTCTCGCTGAAACAAAATGGGAAAGTTTTTGAACTGTTCTCAAAGTCCCATCGTGGCTTTAAGTCGAGGTGCTTTATCGTTGAGGCCATCAGTGAAACTGCTATGGAGAACGTTTGTGTTCCCGTGGAAGCGTTGGATGAGAAGGGGGAAGTGTTTACAAACTGGAAAGAACGATTTCCATTGTACTAGACCGACAAGCATTTTCAGTATCAAAAGAGTGAATTCACTTATAAGCTCGAGGAATTGGATGACAACGCACGGTTCGGCTTGAAGCGAATTCATGGGTTTGTCGAGAAGTTCAAGCCTCGGCAATACGTGAACAAGAAAGGAGAGATGTTCTCTGAAAATAGATACATCGACACCCGTCGCCTTCTCAAATGCAAAACTCCTGAAGAAGCTAGTGTGTGCTTAAGTAATCCTGTAGAAATTTTCTGCGTTCATGGTTTTCCACTTGTCTCTCTAACTCACTTTGTTTCTGCAGATTCGATGGCGACTTCGACTTATTTGGCGAGCTTGAAGAGGAGGGCATCTGCTTAAAGGGCTCCTTCTCCCGTGGTTAGAGAAGGTTCCAGCCAAAGTACTCCTATCCTCACTCCGTCTTCCGGAGCCTCGCCTGTTCAAGTTGTTGGGCCTGAAGTTTCTTCAGGTCGAGATCAGGGTGCCGCAGTCCGAGCTCAAGTTGCTGTTTCAACTGTGGCAGTGAAGGATGTCGAAGATGTGTCCTCAGGCACTAAGCGAGTTCTTGCTAAGGCCACTGAAGAGATTGCTACTAAGAAGATGAAGCCTCCCCATCCGCCAAAGACCTCGGCTCCTGCGTCGACAATTAAAGCGGGAGGTAAATCAGGCAAAGGGAAAGAAGTAGTTCCTTCCCCCGGCTAGGTCCCGCCAGTTTGGTCTCGCCGCGAGTTGGTGAATGTGGATGAAGTTGGAAGGTTGGTTCCTCCTTCAGATGAAGCTTATTTCAACGAACTTTCCAAAAGTGCCAAGGAAAGTTCGTTCTTTGAGAATATGACTCATAAGCTGCGTGACCTGGTAGTTTCCAAGTGGATGTTTGAGAAGAACAGGCACTTGGAAGTCGAGCTCGAAGGCCTCCGCAAAGCTAAGTTTGAGTTCTGCACGAAGATCAAGTCGTTAGAAAGGCTCGAGGTCGATCTTCGGGCACAGTTAGGGTCTACCAGGAAGGAGACCAGTAAGGTCAAGGGCGAAGTGACTAAGCTGACGAAGGAGCTCGAAGGTCTTTCTTCTGAGAAGGAGAAGTGGATCGGAGAGCGAGAAGGGCTCTTGCTCAGGATCAAAGATCTCGTTAAATCTGAAGAGAGTCTGAAGTTGGATATTCTCGAGTCTCAACGCAAAGTGGAGGGCTTGAGCACTGAGAACGAACAGCTTTCAAAGGAGACCCAAGAAGTCCCCAAGCTTTCTAAAGAGGTTCGGGCTTTGACGGCTGAGAAGGTAGAGTTGGAAAAGTTGCTCCTGAATACTGGGGATGAGTTGTTTGGCAATGCTATCGCCCAGATTCGGCTTCTTAATCTGGGTCTTGTCTTCGTCACCAAGGGCATGACCCCTGATGGGGTAGTCGAGGGGAGCTCGATCGTAGATAGCCAAACAAAGGAAGTTATTCTTACTGTGCCTACTCCGTCTCCTGAAGTGGCTCTTCCTTCGGCTTCCAAGGAGCTTCCTCCTTCGACTTCTGACGTGGGTGTGCCTCCCAAGTCTTAGGATTTTTGTTTGTGTTGGTCGTTTATTTTGATTTCGCTGTCTTTGTGATGAACAAAACATTTGTAATGATCAAGTAATTTTACCTTAGCATAAATGTTTACCTTATTTATTTCGTTTGTTGTTTGTTTGGAACCTCGTTATTCAAGAGGATTTATCCATTTGGTGATGTCTGCTACTCTGCTGGCCAGGCAGAAAGCGAGGTCGTTTGGAAATGCTCGCGCACTCGGACGCGAGGCTCATTTGGAAATGCTCGCGCACTCGGGCGCGAGGCTCGTTTGACAACACTCGCGGTATACTCACGAGGTCGTTTTGCTCATGCGCTCGGGCACGAGGCTTGTTCGAAGATGCTCATGCACTCGGGCGCGAGGCTTGTTTGAACGCTCGTGCTATCTGCACGAGGTTGTTTGGGTACACGGTTTATACTTGCGTTATTTTGAATGCACTTTATTACTTTGACACTCGCATAATTTGAACACCCTCGTGCCTTTCATAGTTCATTACACTTGTACTTAGCTAAAATATTTCTTCAACTTAGTTGCGTTCTAAGTCCTTTGAATTGCTTGACCCTGTGACATTTCGAGATTGTAGGCACCAGTACCGGTCTTTGTGGTGACTCGATAAGGGCCTTCCCAATTGGGTGCAAGATTTCCTTGTGAGGAATTCTTTAAACCGACGTCGGCTCGTCGAAGGACGAGATCGCCAGGCGCGAACTCCCTTGGAACGACATTTCGATTGTACCTTGCTGCGATTTTCTGTTTGACTGTGACCTCGTTGAGGGCTGCGAGCTCTCGACATTTGTCCAGGAGGTCGAGTTCTTCTCTCAGGCTTTGAAAGTTGTTGACACTTTGTTGGGGATGTGAAGTTCGCCAACTCAGCTCTCCGATCTCAACAGGGATGACGGCTTCAGCCCCATATGTGAGACGAAAAGGTGACTATCCCGTCGTCGAATGTGGAGTTGTGTGATATGCCCAGAGTACTTGGGGAAGTTCTTCCGCGCAGTTCCCCTTTGCTTTGTCTAGCCTTCATTTCAAGCATCGAAGAATAATCCGGTTGGCGGCCTCAGCTTGACCGTTTGTTTGGGAGTGTTCTACCGAGGTGAAGTATTTTTTGATGAGGAGGTCCTCAAGGGTCTTACGGAAACCTTGATCAGCAAACTGAGTTCTGTTGTTGGTGACGACGACCTCAGGAATTCCGAACCTTGTCAGGATATATCTTTTGAAGAACTTGAACAAATTCTTCGCGGTTATTTTTGCCAGGGGTTTCGCTTCTACCTATTTAGTGAAGTAATCTATTGCTACAGCTAAATACTTTACTTGTCCATGAGCCATTGGAAATGGTCCAAGGATGTCAATGTCCCACCATCCGAAGGGCCACGAGACAGAAAGGGATGTCAGCTCTGCTGGAGGAGCTAAATGAAGGTCACCGTGTCTCTAGCACTTATTGCATTTCTTAACGAACAACCTTGCATCTGCGTCTATTGATGGCCAATAGTAACCTGCTCGAAGGGCTTTCTTCGCAAGGGAATGTCCTCCGAGGTGTTGCCCAGATATCCCTTCATGCACTTCGGCCAGTACGTACTGGGTTTGGGTGTCGTCAAGACACTTTAACAAGGGAGTAGAGAACCCTCTTCGGTACAAAATACCCTCGATAATGGAGTAGGAACACGCTTTCTTTCGAATTTTGGCAGCCTCTTTTTCGTCTCCAGGGAGCTCGCCAAGCTGAATATACTTCTAAATAGGTGTCATCCAGTTATCCGCTATGCTGGTAACATCATCAACACTTGCATGGGAAATAGCAAAGCAAAATTTAGGAGGAAACTTTTGCGCTTCGACGGGCGTCGCGTCGACGATTGTAGTTATACTCGACTTGGCCAGTGTTTCTTGTATCACAGATCTGTTGTTCCCCGAGGTTCACGTGCTTGCGAGCTTTGACAAAATATCTGCTCGGGTGTTTTGTTCTCTCGGAATATGTGTAATCTCGGCCGCAGCAAAGTCGTTCATCTTTTGTTTTACCAACGCGAGGTATTTTTGGAGGATGGGATCTTTAGCCTGGTATTCCCCTTTTATCTGGGATACCACTAACTGGGAATCAGTTTTGAGTTTAACTTCCTCAGCACCGAAGTTCCGAGCTAATATAGTCCTGCTAGACATGCTTCATATTCTGCTTGATTGTTTGAGGTAGGGAATGTGAATCCCAAGTCGCACCTCCCTTGTCGGAAAAACCCCCAGAGATTACTAGGGCAACTGGGGGAGGTCGAGGTCTTTCTTTGCTTTCTTCGGATTCTCGACCTGCCTCGTCGAGTTGTGCTGCTGAAGCTGATTCTTTCTTTTTAGACCGAGGCGATCTGGACCTTGACTTCCTGTTACCAGATCTTGGCTTTGCTTTTACAAATCTCGACAATTTTCCCTTCTGGATCAGTTGTTCAATGACGTCTTTCAGATGAAAGCAATCATCAGTTTTGTGTCCGGCACACTTATGAAAATGACAATATTTCGACTTGTCGGCGTTTGGCTTTTCTTTCCCCTTCAGTGGGAACTTGATCCCAACATCTCTGAACTCAGTATTCGCGCATTCGTTTAGTATGCGCGTTCATGTGGTATTTAGGGGAGTATATTCGTCTTACCTTTTCGATGGAGCTCAATTTTCTTTATCTCTGCAGCTTTCTCTTGGGGTTTGTTTTTTACTTTCGATGCCATCAGCTTCTTTTCAGTTCATGTATTTTTGAGTCCGTTTGAGGAAATCGTTCAGAGTTTTTGGTTTGTCGACACCAATATTAATACTGAACAGACTGCCTTCCACCAAGCCTTGCTCCAGCAAATATAACTTCATTTCGTCAGAGCATTTCTTCACAAAAATCGCCTCCTTATTGAAATGCTCGATGTACTCTCTGATAGGTTCGTCTTTCCTTTGTCTAATCGCAGAGAGGGCTTCTGTCGACTTCGGTTGTACTTCAGATGCGGTGAAGTGAGCAGAAAACTGATCAGTGAGCTCGGCCCAGGAGTCTATGGAGTTTTTCTTGAGGGTTTGGAACCAAGACAAAGCCGCCTTCTTCAGGGTAAGAGGGAAAATCCTGCATTTGACGGGTCCTTGGGCACCTTGGTACTCCATGACGGTGTCAAAACAACCGACGTGCTCATCTGGATCAGTAGTGCCATCGTATGAGTCCAAAGCTGGCGGTTTCTGAAGACGCTTTGGGATCGGAAACTTCACGATCTTGGAGAATGTTGTAAACAATAGGTGGATTACGATTTTTTCTAAAAAGCTCCAGATGGCATTTTTTTGATGACATAGTTAGCCTAATTTTTCCTAATAAGCTCCAAATGGCCTTTTTTTTATGACATAGTCAGCCCAGTGTGCAGCTATAAATTGTTGGATTAACTATAAGATGACATTTGGAGGACAATTAAATGAAATTATTTGTAAATGTATATATTATTAATTATTGATTCACCTTTTTTGAATTGGATTGAAATTGTATTTTTTTTGACGGAGGAAATTCATTGTAATTGGTATGTGTCTATTTATTTCCAATGATCTTGATTTATTGCTTAAATTAGCAGTTTATATGGGAATTAATTATAATATTCGTTACAAAATTAAACTGGTGATTTGATTTGATTTGTCTAAATTAAAACATCCATATTTAAATACAGTTATTGTAATTCCAAATTAGTGTTTGATTCCTCGGTTGTCTACTCTTGTTAGACAATTTTTCTGGATTAAGTAAGTGTGTAATGGAACCCTTTTTTTGACCAAGTGTAGTGGAACCTTGTTTTCCACTTTTCTTTTTTTTATGGTTAGTATATTCAAATGGATGTCCACATATTAAACCTACTGATTACGTGGCTATTAACTTTTCATCAGAGAATGACATTTGTTAATTTTTTTTTATATTATATAATAAAGATAATGATGATAACGATAAAAAGTTATTATTATTATTATTATTATTATTATTATTTCTTAATAAATATGCGGTGTATGGTTATGGCCTCGTATTATGACATTATTTAATTTGTTTAAAATATAGTCAACGAGTCGTAATTTTAATTTGTTTTAAATATGGTCCGCAAGTCGTGACTCTTTCTTTAATGTTGTTATTAGATCTAGACCTTGCATAAGGATAGAGAAACTCACTTTCTCTCATAATTCAGTATCTCCAAAATGAGAATCAAGTATGAGAAGTGGGTATGCTACAATCACATACGTCTTATGATCATAAAACATGATATTCCAGTGAGCTTCAGAGGTGTTATTTCAGATGGCATAATTAATGCCAGATATTTCCTTGTTGAAATTGAAAAGTGCTTTCTAAAAGCAATAAAGCGAAAACGAGAACTCCTTGAACAAGCTGATTTTTTTTATTAAGTATGAAGGCAAAGGAAATATAAGGAGCACATTATGTAAATATTTAATCTTCTCTCTATACTTAAGGCACTAAATCTTGGGCAGTCTAACGACTCGCTCAAACATTTAGCATTGATATTCTTTCCTCCACAATTCGGTTAGATTAAGTCAGTCTATGACTGTCAAAAGGAAGAAATAACCTTTAATAAGATTATTTCATAAGGTGTGTAAGAAAGAAAAGCGTGAAGCAAGAAAAAAATAAAATAGTGCTCATTTGGCAAAAGCCTCAAAGGATAAGGGCAAATAAAATAAACTAAGGATGAAGCTGCTAAGGATCTGTCTCAAAAGAAACAACTAAGATAGTCTGAACAAACAAAGGCTAAGTAACGCTAAAAGATGCATCCATAAAGGAGTTGACAAAGTCGGTGAAGTTTGAGGATGAAGCTGCTAAGGATCTGTCTCAAAAGAAATAACTAAGATAGTCTGAACAAACAAAGGCTAAGTAACGCTGAAAGATGCATCCATATAGGAGTTGACAAAGTCGATGAAATTTAAGGCTTTAGGCATTTTAGATTGTTCTTACCGGCTTATATTTGAAATAAAGAGACAATTTGGTGTTTTGTGTTTCTCTTTGAAGAAATTAAAATGGTTTTTGGTTTATTTTTTAAACAATTCTTTTAAATTCAAATATTGTTGGAGCCAATGAGCTTTGACTTATGACAATCTATAATTGTTATTATTGTGGCCTCCTATGGTAAGACCTTACAGGGTACCAACTAAATTGACTGATTAATCACTTTCAAGTGTGAGGATGCCTAACTGAGGCAATGCCTTATCAGCCCTGCATAAGGAAATTGAAATCCCAAAAGGTAAATGGTCACCTTATTGGTTACTCTGAAAGGTCAAAAGGGTATTAATTACAATCCCAAGTTAAAGAAATTTTGAGACAGATATAGTCAAGTTCATTGAGGATATTGAGTATGGGGAAGATATAAGGTTATAGAATGTTATCTTCAAGGAAGAATTGGTTTTAATTCTGAACAAATTCGTAAAGTTGCTATTGATATAACAAATTTGGAACCTCATGAGGATATTGTTTTTCCTCCCATTTAAGATAAGAAAATTGTTCCCAAAGGTCAAACTTAACACCCTCAAGAACTAGAACATCAAGAGCAAATGTTTTGCAATGATCCACTAAAGAAGAGATAAAGACTATTTCAAATAAGTATATAGTATTTCTCCAGGAACATAAGGTAAATGGTTTAATGGAAGATGATTATTTCAACTCCAAACAAACCATAGGAAGTTCGATTTCAAAATAGTTGATTGAAGAAATAAGTGATGGATATAAGCCCAAGCTAGATGTTCCGACCTCAAGTCCGCAACATCGTTTTTTGAGGTATTATCCACTTTGGGCCACATGTGATGTGGGCCCTCATGGTTTTGTCCTTAAAAGGCACCTCGGTAGGTTAAGGCATGTGGGTTTTTATAAACTTCTCTTGGCCTTGATTCCCAAGCAATGTGAGACTTTTTGGTGTATCCGGAACAGTAGCCCCCCAATCAAGGCCAATGGGCTAAAGGGTCGTCAGCCCTCGTGCGTGGCTTACACCTTTTATCAGGAACTCTAACCCCGATATTCAGGATGTGAATGTTGTGGACATCAAATTATGGGATATGATTGAAATATTTATATCACTTGGTTGCATATAGTAAAAGGTATCAAAATACCACTCAAGTTATACTGTGACAGATAAGTCAGTCGTATCATATTTTAACAATAATAAAGAATTTTACAAACTCTATTAATATAAAGATCATCGTTGTAGAAATAAAGAATTAAGTATATAAGGACTTCTATAGAACATATAGGGACAAATTTTATACTATTTGATCCACAAACTAAGGGCTTAGCACTTAAGGCTTTTCACGAGCATGTTGCTCATATGAGTGTTGTCAATGAGGTTGCCTTAGTTTAGTGGGAGTCTTTATAAGTGTTTTATGTTTGAGATACAAACCTTGTGTTATTTTGGATTTTCTGCAGAAATAAAGATTATGTTTATGAGTTCGTTATAAACATGTTTATATCTTGTTGTGTACAAAATTGATTTGCACATTAAGAACTTTGTTTTGCAAAGTTGATCTCACTAAAAAATTAAATGTGGACCAGTTGAAATTAGGCATTATGGAGATCGCATTGCATGTGATTCTCATTCTACTCATCCATATTGATCCATGTCATCAAGTGTGTTAATGTGGTGATTGTCGGGGTTTAGTCACAATTTAGTGACAAAAGCCACGATAGTTCCATTGTTGATACATGAGGTGAACCAGATTGTAAGAAGGAAGTCTAAAGATAAATAACATTTGGATATGCACACTAAGGAAATCTGATATAATTATTATGATATCGACCAAGTAGGAGATTGTTAGAATTTTTATTCCAACGATTTATGTGGGCTAATATCATTTAATAATTATATTAGTCAATTATCATAAACGAGCTATATTTAAGTGATCAAAATTATATCAAATAAAGTAAACTCATTAGACTCGTATTTTAATTGATATGAGCCTTATATGGGTAAAAGTTGGTGTTAGTCTAAAAGGGATTAATTGGTAATAATTAGTACTCTATTGGGTTAAAGAATTATAAGGAGGTTATGGTCCCCAATACACTATATCACATAAATTCATTATCTTCTCCCCATCTGAAGAGACGGCTAAGGTCCTATAGGAAAAATCCAGAGATATGGTTGAGGAAGAGCCATAAAGCCATCGCTAACCTGCTCGTTTGTTTGTTCGTGATTCATTGCTAGGCAATATTGCTTCAGTTGATTGATCACGATGGATCCAGATATTCTCCTATCCTTAGTAATCCAGCATGTCGTAGATCTTATGGATATCAAAATTTATGTTTGTTCTTGATGAATGCGTGCTTTGATTTTATCGCTTTCTCTTAAAGAACTTTGGTTATGGTTTAAAGCATGCCCTGTAAAGAATTAATTTTTTACAAATATGAGATACCTCAGTTTGAACTCTGTACTTCCTAGGTGCTTGGCCTTTTGGATGCTTTTTGGCTTGTAAAGCATGGGAATTTTGATTTTTATAAGACAATATGAGTCTTAATGGCCCTCATGATCACTACCTATAAATGCTTCTGATTTTGAGATTTTAGCAACATCAATGTTTACCATCGGGGTTGTTTAAATAATCTTCTGGAACTATGTTGCTCTATGGTGATGCCTTCAAGGAACAATGCTTGAAATATAGTTCAAGAAGAGGCATAGATACCACTTTTCAAGTCATAACTGGGAAGGATAAATTTGTACCTAGAAGTCAATTTCCTTATCTCAGCCTTAGGGACAAGGCTATTCTTCTAGCAGTAGGTAGTGATAGACATTAAAATCATTAATGCTCATAACTATGGCATTAAAATCACAATTACCTAAAACTTGTGCAAGTGTCGCCTAGAAGGAAGTGTTGATTAACTCACTCATAAAAAGATGGCCAGCGACAAGACTACTAAGGCAAAAATCACGAGGTAATAAGCAACATCTCAGTACCAAGCTTCAAGCTAAGCAAACTTACCCTGCTCAACACTGAGCTGTGGCACAACTAATCCAGACATGATTAACAACCCAATGAAAAATAAGACAAGTGGCTAAAAGGTCCCACTCACAACATGGGCTCCTGACGAGGCTCAAGCTCCATCAGGAAAGACCACCATTAGGAAGACCTTCAAGTACAAAAGAAAGAATATCAACACGCGACCTCAAGTAATGAAGACCTTACCTTTTCATAAATGAACTGGATTTAGAGAAAACTTCTACTAACCAAGGATATAACTAGTCATCGTGGTATGACTTCGACACATGAAGGCAAATACAATGGACCACTCAGGGCAACTCTATAAAATGAGAATCACATCATCATGCAAAGGTATGTTTTATGTGCAATACATATACTTGAGCGTCAGAGTGCCTTTGTAGATACCCACCCAGCTGCATTCAACACAACTAGACCAGAGGAGCCGATTCTTGGATCATACAAATGGAGGTCCAATCTAACACCAAGCCTGTTGGAGAATCAAGACATAGCACATTGAATTAAAGTAATTCAGCGAAGTATCAAATAGATTTTGAATTTTATAAAAAATATGTAAACTTGATCTAAACAATAAAAACTTTATAGTTTAACAGTTGGATGGATGAAATTTAATATTTTCATAAAATAATTAAACAAAGTAGTTTTAACAATAATTACTAGTGAAGTAGTAGATTTCCACCATTCATAATAAATTTTACAATATTTTTCATAACATTTAAATTTCAAGGTAAAATACGTTTAATTTTCCCGATTTGAACAAAATTAAGAATGCGTAAAAAAACAAAATTAAGAAGTGATTAACAATTGTCCTGTTTAGTGGATGGATACTCCAATAAAAAATAATTTAATTAATGAAAAATCATTTAATGGTAACAAAAATAAACTAAATATAAATATAGATATGAAAAATGTATAGTATTTTAATAATTATTGATTGAAAAATAAAATAAAAATTTAAGAAAGTAAAAAATTTCATTCATTATCTAGATCATATTATGTTTGTTTTGGTATTATATAATAGTATATTGCATTTTTCCGTGTTTAGGATACTAAAATCTTAACTAAATTTTATTCCTTATAAGTTTAATAGTGTATTTTGTTATAATTTTAATTTTTAATTTACTCATTTTTAAATCTCAATTAATTAATTACATCATTATTTCTTTTACCACTATCCTTTATCCAAAAGATCTTTTTTGTAAAATTGCAAATGTAAAATGAATACTGATGTAAATCGTAATAATCTTAAACACAAAAACTGAATGTAATATATCAACATTGAATTGAGTAATTTACAACATTCATCTTTTATTTACTTTTTTAAAAAATTATTTGTTTTACGAAAGATTAATTTTTAACAAATCCGAACATGTATTTTTGTAGGCAAACAAGGAAGTGGTCAGGTGTGGTTAGTGTTATTCCTCTTATAAAATAGGATAAAAACTGTTTTGATAATTACAGTTATGAGAGGTTAGAAATAATGGGAATGAATAGAAAGAAAAAAATTATCTACCTTATGAAAGAAACAATACTAACAACACCTAGGAATAAAAAAAATAAAAAAATTGCTCGGTCCAAAAACTCAAGGAAAAGAACGGGTAGCTGTCCTCGATTAAGAAGAAAATATGTCCTGACTCTTGAGACGTGGGTCCCGAGCATAAGGGGAACGGGTCGTTTACGCGGCAACAAACAACAACAACAACAACAACAACAACGTCAACATACACACCTCATTAAATGACCATAACGTCCTTCTCAACGTTCCAGAATTCTACATTCTAATTCCACGGAGCCACCGAACCAGACCAAACCGAACAAAAACAAAAACAAAGCAGCACCATCAGCAACGTTACCTTCCCTATATATACGCCAAATGCCATTTCTATCGCACTCTCTCTCTTCCCCTGTTTCTCGCTCTATAAGTTCCCTTCCTCTTACAAATTACCCTTTTTCTCCGGTGAGTCTCAGATTCCCTCATTTTCTCGGGATCCGCCGATTCACCGCGCGATCTCGGGAAACTTTTCTTCCTTTCTTCTTCTTCTTCTTCATCTTTTTTTTTTAATTTGAAATTTTTGGATTTTTAATTTTAGTTTGAATAAAAAAGAAGGATCAATGAGTGATCATTTGGTGCTGTTTGTGGACCGTTTGGTGCGCCCAGTGCCGGTTGAGCCTCTGGCCCAACACCCGGCCCAGCCGGCTCCTGAGCCGTCGCCGCCGGTCAATGAGGCGCCGGCTGGCCCCTCCGGTTCTGCCTCCGAATCGGAGGATAACGGCGATGGCGAGGAGGAGCCGCTGCTGCAGATGGCTGAGTGTCGCATTTGTCAGGAGGAGGAAAGCATCAACAATCTCGAATCTCCATGCGCCTGCAGCGGTAGTCTTAAGGTACATTCTTGTTTTTCGTCAATTTTCTGGTCTTGGTGTGATTATTAAAAATTAAAAAGTAAAAAATTAATATTAAAATTAAAATTAAAATTAAAATTAACAATGCACTTGGCATTGTGGCAAGCAATTGAACAAAATATGCTAAATTATAGTCTGTAGAAACCAATTGTATGTTATGCCCTTTGTTTTATGTAAATGAATATATGCGCTCTTCTTGTTTGTTTCTGGATATCGTCTTGATCACATGTTTATGAAGCTTTCTGTTTCGTTTATATGGCAATTTTTAACGAACGGGATTATTGATGCGTTATTATTGCTGACAATGCAAGACAATAAATAATTTGGGGTGATTGGAAGAGTTTAATTGAACTTGTTTTACTATATAAATACTATACTATGCAAGGATTTGGAATTTTCAATAAACTCACAAAACTTTTGCAGAATTATGAGGAGTTTTCCCCAATTTCTTCTTGAATGGTAGAAATATCTTATACATAAATTCTCATATGTTGAGAGCTTATTCAATAAGTGCTTAAGCAAACTGTATACCCAAGCACCTTCTTAGTAATGGGAACATTGTTGTTTGGGTTTTCATATGCGACTTCTCTATTTTTTTTATTTCTAATTTATGAACTGATGCAATTTTTATTTTTTTGCACAGTATGCTCACAGAAAGTGCGTCCAACACTGGTGCAACGAGAAAGGAGACATAACTTGTGAGATATGTCATAAGGTATGCTTCTTTTACATGTAATTTTCATATTTTAGAACATTTCCGTTATTGTATGACTGTGTTGATGAGTAGATATCAGTAATGCTCGTGCCATTTTTTTAAACAAGTACTCCCTCCGTTTTTTTAAGCAAAAAAGCACATGTTTGGACTAAATACATGTACTTTTTTGCTTATAAAAAAACGGAGGGAGTATAGCTTTATTGAACCATTAGTTTTGATTTTGAAGAATGGTATGGTTGTATTGAACCAAATGTGCCCTCTCTTTGAGCGTGTTTATGTTTCTGTACTCAAAACCTTCAGCTATGTTAATTTTGTGCTCATCTTTGATGGTGGTTTTTTTTTCCTGTTTTTCATGTAATTCTCAGTCATATGAACCTGGTTATACTGCTCCACCGCCCCGTCCACATCCTGAAGAAACTACAATAGATATAGGGTAAGGTGAAAGTTTCTATTTTAAGATAGTCTTCACTCGAGAATGTTGATTATAAGTATGAGCAATCTGCTTCAAACTATTGGAAATATTTGTTTGAAAGAAACTCTTTCTCACAGATGATAATGAGCTGTGACCATTTTTGCAGTGGAGGGTGGACAATCTCTGGCACGCCTTTGGACTTGCGTGATCCTCGACTCTTGGCAATTGCAGAGGCAGAACGCCAATTCTTGGAAGCTGAATATGATGGATATCCTGCTTCTAATGCCAGTGGAGCTGCATTTTGCCGTTCAGCTGCTCTAATTGTAAGACATTAACACTCAAGTCCTTTTTAACAAATTATCTGTAGAGCTCAGTCATGTGTATGTGCGCCAGACATACGTTTTCTTTAGGCCCTGCCATTGGACTGTAGAAGCCACAAAAATGCTAAGATTTTAGGCAAATATGTTTGAAATTTCAAGGAAATCAACTGTGCTTGGTGTGAACTTTAGGCTTTTGATGCACGTTGACTATATGCTAGGATGCTAACACTTCATACTTGGACATGATTTTAAGCCTGATTCATTCTTATCTGCTGCAGTTAATGGCCCTTTTACTCTTGAGGCATGCACTTTCTGTCACCGATGCTGATGCTGAAGATGATCCATCTACTTTTTTCTCTGTAAGTCACTTCAGTTCCCTTTGGCCAAGTAGTACATAACTTCATGTAGTTGTTGTTGTATAGCTTTCAAACGTGCGTTGTCGAGAAAACATAATTAACTGACCATTATCTGCAGCTTTTCTTGCTTCGAGCTGCTGGCTTTCTTTTACCTTGCTACATCATGGCTTGGGCAATCAGTATTTTGCAACGTCGGCGACAAAGACAAGTAAGTTTCATTTTTTGGTTTTTAACAATGTCTGTTCTGACTTTGCTAATTCAGTATTGGTTTATTTTGTTTGTAAAACGATGCTTTTTATCTCCATTTGTGTTCATATTTCTTGGTCTTGTTGCTGGGAAACTGTAACAGTATTCGCTATATTCTTATCGTTTCAATGTTTTGGTGAAACAGGAGGCTGCAGCACTAGCAGCAACCCAAGTTGCCTTCGTTCTACAATCCGGGCAGCATAGGGGTCTGCAGTTTGCCATAGCACCAGGACCACCAGCAGTGAATCCACATCAGGAACAAGTGTAGTTTGTAATATCAGTGTATGAAAATGGCGTGTGCACCATGTAAAGTAGACTTGTTGGAATGCCATGCTACTCTTACTCGTGATTTTTATTTTTTCCCAACTCTAATTCTTATATACCTTGAGCGACTTTGAGATGGTAATTGATATTTTGGAATTCACAGCCTTCAACAAAGAACATCCTCCTTGTGTCTTGTTGCTGCTTCGTCAATTATTCGAAATTAGTAGTGTTAATTTTACTAGGACATAAACAAGTCATTCCGTGACGATAAGGTTGTATCCATAACTGTTGTTCTCGTGTGAGAACTCGCTGGGTTTTGCCCTAGCTTCAATGAGAGTGCCAAGAGCAAGAAACCCTAGCCAAGATATGTCCTAACCTGCCTCTAATGGCCATTGCCCTATATAACAGTTAATGGGCTCCTCTTGGGAGCCCGACACCATGCTAACACGTGCCCCTCTAGGGTTACATCGTACAACTATCCAAAAAATCTAGGCGCGTGGGAGGAACACACCCCCGACAATCCTGACTGACAAGTGGCGACGTTACGTGAATTCTGACATGTCGTACTGAGGCTTTGTCGCTAGTCGACCGACTGAGTACTCAGTCGATCTCCTCCTGCCGGCATTATGGTCGAGTCCGGGCAACTACTGGACTTCCTTGGTCGGTCGTAGGAGTAATAACCGTTCATTGACTATGTCGAACTGGGCTCTGGGAACAGCCCGGCCCAACTGTTTTTCACTCCATAATTATCCTATGATTCGAGCAAGCAAACGATGGAAGAAGCAGACAAGAAACTTGCACTTGATTTCACGAGAATCTCCCCATCCGTGCTTTTTGGCTTTTTATCCTTTTTGTTTTTTTGCTTCAAAACAAAGCGGCATCATCAACAGTGATATTTTGTGGCCGATAAACGCGTAAGCGCCACTAGCTGTGAGTCTCGAAGACTTCGGAACAGAATTAGCAACCATCATTGCGATGCTCACAATATACAGATAATTGGAAGCCTCTCCAAAATCAACCATCAAATTGACCATTGATTTATAAGTATAACATTGTTCCAGTTACAGTCAAACATACCAAAGTTTCATGAGCGATTAATTGATCTTTTAAATTATACTAGTAGCTACTATTATCATATTCAAAATTAGGGTAAATACTTAAATTGGTCCCCATACAAAAATTAAAGAGACCAATTTAGTCTCTAAGAAATGAAAAATACCAATTTGGTCCTTAAAAATTTCAAATGAGGGTCAAATAAGTCCTTTTTAGGATAATTTTTAGGGACATTTTAGTCCATATTAGGGACTAATTTAACCCACATTTGAGATTCTTAAGGACCAAATTAGTATTTTTTATTTCTCAATGACTAAATTGGTCTATGTGGTTTTTGTTGGGGGACCAATTTGGGTATTATTTACTCTCAAAATTATATTATATTGAAGATAAACTTCATATATTTTAATGAACTTATGGGGCTAAATTATGCTTTTAGTCTCTTATGTTTATTTTAGATTTCGGTTTGGCCCCTTATGTAATAAAAGTTTCGACATGATCCCTTATGTGTAAAATGTGATCCCTCTTTTTTTTTCAATGTGCTCCCTTTTTTATGCAAAAAAAAGGACCACATTGATATAATATTCGTAACAGAAGGGACCAATTTAGAACTTTTAAAGATAAAATAAAGATAAGGGACCAAAAACATAATTTAGCCAACTTATGGTCGTATTATCTATAGCAGTCCATTCTTAACTTCTAGTTCCAATTACAATGAATTATACATCCTCATCTTAAGGGTGGTAATAGGCTTTGCATAAATAGGTCTGACCTTTCAAAGAATTTAAATTCCAAGTTTGACATGTTACCTGTCATAGGCTATTTTCTTAGGTCTGGTCTGACATTTTTGAAAGTCTGGTATGACCTGATAGATTACTTAAAGATCTGTTTCATATTAACGTTTTTAAATAAGTCATCTAACTTATCTTTAAATAGACTAACGGGTTAATCGGCTAATGAGTTTAAGTTCTATTTATAATAAACTATAAAAAATGAAATTAAAACCATTGCTACTAACAGACATGAGACATAGGGGTGAAAATAGATAAGACGAGCGGAGTTCTATAAGGTCTCATTTTTGATTTATTTGTATAATATAAATATTTTTTAGCGTCTATCATGATCTTTAGAGTTCGAACTTATAGCCTATTCAAATTTTATTTTGCAATAAGACATTTAAATATGTCAAAAAATTTTGTAGGCTAACATGTTTAAATTGTTGAAAATGTCAACAAATATATGATTTAACACAATGTACAAAATCTAATATAATAATAATAGCAATAAAAAATTTGTTCATATTTAATTAAATAGGCCGGCTTTTTGGGTGGCCCAAGGTCTTATATTCTTAGCTAAATAAGCTTCTCAAAAAACTTTAATCTTGTCTATTTAAAAAAAAGTCTACCTTGCCTGAGCTTGATATAAGTTAGGCCATAGTCCCTATCGAGCGGCTTATCTTATTCCCACCCCTACTCTACATTAACTAACTAAGATGTACGACATGGAGAAAATTATTGGAAATAATAATGATATGAACTTTTAATATTCTTTTACCGAAATTTGACTCATTTAAAATTACGATTGCTCACTAGACGATAAAATGCATAATATAATTATGTCTTAATTGCTCTTTTGGTCCTTTATTATTGTCAATCCGCGATTTTGGTCCCACAATTTCCAATTTCACGATTTTGGTCCCCTTATTTGTAAAATTAGGCATTTTTTGTTCATCCGTTAACTTCCCATCCAATACATAACAGAGATTATGACGTGGCAGTGAAGTGTTGACATGGCGATAGACATGTGGTGCTGATTTGTTACATAGGCTGAGTTGGCATTGCACACATAGAGCTTAAGTGGCTAGTTCTAGAAATATTATCTTTAAAAAGCCTAAAAAACTATCAAATTTGGGGTTTGAACACACAACTACACAACAGGAATACAAAGACTTTATGATCAAACCATCTGTGGTGATTATTATCCGTACGAAAACAAGTTTACATAAACTTAGCAATATTGAAAACCAAGTACACCAAAGGAGTTGCAGAAACACTGACCTTTATGCTATATATGTAACGTTCTAGTGAGTTTATCATTCATAGTCTCAAAAACTTATAATAAAATAATATAATACAGTTATTATAATATTAATAATAATTTTTTTTGAAAGAATAATATTAATAATAATACAATTACTTAAATATAATCAAACAAAATAACATAAAAATAAAAGAACTACGTATATTATAACTATATAAGTATATTTTAACGTTATATATAAGTTTTATTCAACATATATTTTTTTTTTGTAAAATATTATCATACATTAGGCATATTTCTTATATTTTTATTCAGTATTATTTTATTTTTTTTATTTATATAAAAATAAGTATATTGTTAATATTATAATAAATATAACTATATTATATTATTCTATTATTACTTTTATCAGATTGAGAATTAGATTGTATTAGTAAAATACTTTTAGTCATTATATTTTCTATTTTTCATATTTTCATAATTCTTCTTAAATTTATATTTTTTTAATATATAGTCTTTTTTAATAGAAAATCATCATATATTAGATGTATTCTTTTTATTTTGTTTATTTACATGTAAATAATTATATTGTGAATATTATAGTAATATGATGATAACTATATTATAATATTCTATTCTTAACTTGTTGAGATTATGAATTTGATTATATTAAACCTTAATTTTTATAGAAAATTATCATAATTAAACCTTACATATACTGCATAAAGGTTAGCGTTTTTGCAACTTCGGATTTCAATTTCGCAACGGTAATATAACTGTTGTTTTAATATATTTACTAGATGTAGCAGGTAGCTCAGTCGCAAATTCCTTATTTTCCTTCCTTGAGTTCATGGGTTTGAACCCCAACCATGACAATTTTTGTAACTTTTAAAAGCATTATTTCTACTACTAGCCACCTAAGCTCCATGTGTGCAAGGTCACCTCAGCCTATGTAACCACACCAGTACCATGTGTCTATAGCCATGCCAGTACTTCAATGTCACGCCATCATCTTTGTTTAAGTATTAGATGGTAAGTTAATGGATAGACCAAAATTGCGTAATTTTAAAAATAGGGAGATCAAAATCGTGAAATTAAAAATTAGGGTATCAAAATCGCAGATTGACAATAATAGTGAGACAAAAAATATAATTAAGCCTACAATTATTGGTTGAAAAATTAACATTTGAAATTTTAGGAATTTCATAGTTAGATATGCATATGCATTTATTTTATTATAGTCTGGACCATTAATTTTTCAATCAATAGTTATATGTGCTGTCTAAATTGTACACACACTTTTTGTTTGGTCGATAGCCAAAAAGTAGCTACTATTAACACCCACTTCAAAATAGCCAAAAAGTGAGGGATGCTATGTAAAAAATAGATCATAGTTTTTATTCGGCTAAATTATACTTTTAGTCTCTTATCTTTATTTTAAATTTCAAGTTGGTCCATTTTTTATTTTTTGTTTCAAAATGGTCCCTTATTTTTCAAAGTTATACCAATGTTGTCCTTTCCGTTCAAATTGTGGTACGGAGAGGACCACATTGGTATAATTTTTGTAAAATAAGAGGCCATTTTGGAACAAAAAAAAGGGACCATATTGGGATAACTTTTGTAAAGTAAGGGATCATTTCGAAACAAAAAACAAAAGAGGGACCACATTGGTATAACTTTACAATATAAGGGATCATTTTGGAACAAAAAATAAAAGAGGGACTAAATTGAAATCTAAAATAAAGATAAGGGACTAAAAATATAATTTAGACTTTTTATTTTGTCAATCACTTTTTGTACAACTCTTTTGTCAACCTTTCAATACAAGGTGGTAGATCATCACGATTGTCATCACAAGGATCTTGGTGTATGCTAATCAACTAAAAATGAATTCAAGAAGAGTAAAAATGTGTCAGTAATTGTAAAACCAGAGAATATATTTTAGGCTGAAAAAAGGGAAAATAAGATTGGGGAATTTTATATTTAGACAAAATGTTTACTGGGTAATTGGATTCTGAGTATTTATCTACCAAATTCATCAAACAAATAAATAATTTAATCAAACAATTGTGAACACAACGAGCTATGTGGTAATCTCGTCTCTAACAATGGTCCTTACATTCTTTGCTCTTTGACCAAGAGTATGAATCAACAACAATTTGTTGAATCTTCTATTGAAATTCAAGCAAGAATCTACTTGAACACATTGCCAAGGATTGTTGACAAAAAATATTTTATAAGTGACATTGTCTGCGTCAAACTTTTGTTGGAAACTAAGAAAATAGTCTTAATGGCCATTTATGAGATACGGGTGTAGATGCAGTAAAATGGAACACATAAATTGAATGCGAATAACACACACAACAACCTATATTCAGACATATTGCTACAATTAAACAAACGAGTAAATTGAAATAAAGGTAAAACACTTAAAGATAGAAAGCATATGATGAGAACATTAAGGAATCATTTCTTGCATCACATTGTATCTAATATTACAAACATGTAGCAGCCAAATCCAAACATCATTTCCATTCCATGCCACTTGGTTAACACCCTCTCAGTCATTTTTGCCAGCCACCACTACACACTTAGCTTCCTTCCATCGCCCCTCAGTCCACTTTGTTCTACCTGGACACATGCATATAAGGAGACCCCAAATTCAAGAAGAGAATTAGTCTTCTTGAGCATGGGATTTTGAAGGTATATTTAACTTCATAGGGTTACATGATTAAAATTGTTTTGCAAGTGGGTAGGGGGCCGGATGTGCCCAATTTTCATCTTATTGCATTTGATTTTGGTAGAGTCCAGATTGTCAAATTTTATGGAATCAGTAAATAGATGTTGGGCACTCACTAGTACACATGCTTAGTATTGTTGGGATATTGTTAACTTCTAATAGTTCTTATGGTGCCTTCCATGTGTTTTACTAAAAGAAAGTAGCCATAAGAGGCTGATTATTAAGTGGTCAGTAGTAGTTGAGATACAACACAACGAGACAATTAAAAGGAGTAAAAATAGAGGGGGAAAAAAGTTAGTGAATTATTAAATTTATGATTTTGAACCCCTGATGAAAAAGCAGAGGGCTATGCGGCTATTGTGTTGGCATACCTCTTTTTTTAGAAGTTTTTTTTTGTTTAATTTCATTACCTATTAATGTGAATTTTAATCTTTGTTTGTATTAAATTTATAATTTTTTTTGTTTAATTTTATTAACTGATAATGTGAATTTTAATACTTATTTGATTACTAATCCATTGATCTCTTTTGAGAAGTTCACTAAGCTGAAATGGGAGAACTATGTGGGGAAGAGATTGGGAGGAGATAGCAGTGGTTGTGAGCTAATGGTGCGGGTCCCAAGCAAAGAGTGAGCTTAGGCATTGATAGCTCAGCCCAGAGTCTGTTTCTGATAGCAATTCTGATGATCACAAGGTAAATGTCGGGTTATTGATACATGTCTAATGATTGAATGTTTTGACTCTGTTTTGGTTTAGGAATGATTCATTTGGCCTTATTTTATTTTCCTTATGCTCCATAATGCATTCATATTACTGTTATTTTGGTAATAACAGGGGAGCCCTATTGATTTATATTGCTTCCCTTCTGTGGTTTGTCACTGTATTTATTCTGCAAATTAATCTCAAACGCATAATGATAATTGTTACTTACAACACTTTTTGCAACTGTCAATGTAAGCAGCATAGTTCATGATGAGGCAAAGGATTAATATTTCGAAACATGATTAATCAATTCATTAACATGAAAAGGTGAGGGTTAGGTCTTATCTCAGTTAGTTTTGTTATACCACAAAAAGATATCCTGCGGTATTTTTTCTGGCCATACTTCTTTTTGAATTTTCTTCAAAGACTTTAATAGTTTTAAATTTGATATTTTGTCACTTTATACTTCTAAGTTTGGTCATTTTTTATGTGATATTCATGTCAGAATTTGCCAATTGGTAATTATCCCTTTCCTTAGTTTTGCTATAATCACAACTTTTTGTTCTTTTGGTTTGAAGTTGTGTTCTTATACTATAAATCACAACCTTTCTTAGATAAGGTACTTTTGTAATTTGTAATTGATATGGGTATGATTGTTTTCTTATTGGAATGTATCAGATCAAAGCAATTGTATATGCATTATCTATTGCATGAATTTATCTACCACAGAGGCAAGTAAAAAGGGATGAAGAAAAATTAAATTATCTCCAATGAATTTTTACTTTTCTCATTTTTTGGATTAGTTTTAAATTATATTAATTGAGGCCATGGTGAGTTTATAACTTTGGTTTCTGTGTCGTTTGTTTCCTTTATATCTTGAGTGGAAATCAGCTCTCTGGAAATGGCTTTTCATTTGATAAAAATCTCAATAATGGAATTCTTAATGTTAAGATTACATTTCACTCTTGATAATGGGATTGATAATTCCTAATTTTGCAAGACCTGCTAATTGAATTTAGTGAGGCTATTATAATGGGATTGATAATGGCTATGACAAAGCAGGAACAACTTTGGTCTGTTAGGGCGTTAAGTAGTGTTCTCCTTCCCTAATGAATGCATGGCATCATAGATTCGATATGTTATTATATTGATGCCACCCTTCTCCATTTGAACTTATCTAATTGTCTACAGATTTCATCTCATACTGCTCTTAGTGCTCTAGAAAGTTGAACATTAGGTTGGCTGTTATAAGAATGAATTTTGATCTCACTCTTTTCAAGAAATTTGCATTAGGTGATGAGATGTAATTGATAGATATACTTTTAGTAGGCAAGCAACAGAAAATTTTCTACGCTCAAGTAAGAAGAAAATTGAATGCGAATAACACACACAACAACATATATTTAGACATATTGCTACAATTAAACAAACTAGTAAATTGAAATAAAGGTAAAACACTTGAAAGATAGAAAGCATATGATGAGAACATTAAGGATTTGCCAACAATAAACTGTAGTAAAGAGTTTGAGAGAAAACTAAGTTTAAAAATGGAAACTCTAGAATGTAAATTGCAGTAAGAAGAACAAAGTAATGAGTGAAAGTAGAAGAAAATGCAAGAATAAAAATGTTTAACGAAATAAAACAAATTCAGAATTTAAATACTATGTGGTTCAAAGTAAATACACTGAAACTTGATAATAAAGCAAAAGTAAAAAGATTAAGAAAGAATAGAATTTGCTAAGTTTGCGAATAACTAAGATAATGAAAACTAGATTTCATTGCAAGAAAATAAGAATTGGAAGGCATATTTGATCCTATTGATCCGTTAATTTGCTTGACGTGAGATATTAGGATGCCTGATCAAGTATCCAACCATGACAATATCATAAGTTCTACTATTTATAGGCGAAAACCATAAAAACTAACTATCTATCTGTCTACCACGTTACGTCAACGACAATTGCAAGAGATCCTAGCCTAAAACACGACAATAACATGTCATGTCAAGCTAATGAACTCTATTGACACACATTACGACAAGTGTCATTCTGCTCCACTTCGACATAATCTTCGCTCTATCTTCCTTCAACCCCTGGTTACTCCGTTGAAATCTAAACAACATTTCATAACATAGTGAAATTTCTACTTCCTTTGATCCCTGCCACTAGCAAGCTTTGCCTTAAATCCTTTTAATTTGTTGGGCTTCATCAAAGACCCAAATTATTAATTTGACACCTAATAAATGTTCCCCAAGTTTTGACTTTCGACGATTATAAGGAGAAAGGCAAAAGTTTCTTATGTAGCCGTTATTTTGTAATAACATCCCATCAGCACCCTTGCCTCCCGACTTCACTAGAAAATAGGGTCATGATGACTTGATTTGAGCAGTTGAGCAGTTTTGAAACCTGCGCCGAGTCATGATGATTTCGTAAGTGAGTGCATATAAGTATATCTTCCAAAACCCATTTCACTCTTCTTTCTGCTTTATTGGTCTTTTCTTCACTCTTGAAATCTTCACTGTTCTTCGTGCTCTCCTATTTTCTGCGCAACAAAATAGTCAATGGCGTCTTCATCTACCCCTAATCAAAGCTCTAATCGACCTGTTAAGAAGGTGATGTATAATCCCATCGTCGATGAGTCTATAGCTTGGCATCATTCCAAGGTAATCATGCCTTACTTAAACGATCCTTCTTTGAATTTAGAACCTCCTGCTGCTTTCTAAGGACCCATCTTTTCTTTAAAAACTTTCCCAAGTAAATTTGAAAGCTTTTTCCCAAATGTGAAAGGAACTACAGATATCCTTGCCTCTTAGTCATCTTTACCCATTCATTATTTCATGAAGAATGCTAGGTTGTTTAGAACGCCCCCTAGAAAAATTGATGGGTATTTGGTATGGTTAGAAAGGATAGAGGCAAAGAAAGCTGATTTCAGGAAAGAAATTGGCATTTGCCACCTCATTCAACTTTCCAAATATGCTTTTAGGTTAGAACCATCAATGTTAGGTGCCTCTGTTTTCTGATGGAATAAAACAACCTACAATTTTCATTTCCCTTGTGAAGTAATGGGTCCTACCATGCTCGATGTAACTGCTATCACTGGGCTTCGACCCAATAGTCACATGATCCATCCTTTGGTCGAACCAAAGGTTCTCTGCGACATGTCTATAGGGGTTCCCACAACTTTTTCTAAGTTCATATCTCAACATATGAAGAACATCGACAAGGTTTCTGAGAAAAAACATGTTGCTTTCCTTTTCCTTTAGTTATCTGCTTTTGTTTTGTACAATAAAAATGTTCAACTCTCTAAGCTTCTTTTAAACTTAGCTAACCTTCTCCATGAAGGTGAGAAATGGGCTTTAGGCCCTTTCCTCTTGTCCAATTTATTTGCTAGCATGTCGAATTATATGCTACGATTAAGGAGGGAGTTAAGAAAAGTGTCATTGGAGGTCCTATGTGGCATTTATTGTGGTTAATTTCCATATTTCCTGGTCACACCACCTCCAAAGCTCCAGCTAACCTTGAAATGGTGACGTACGATAGAGCATCAATGTATCACTTTGCCAAATCAGTGGGGGATGATATTGACAACTTCAAGTTGTTTCATTCTCTATCTATAGAAACCAAAGGGGTCAGGTTTCATCCCTTCATTAGGCATAAATATGGACCTCATTAGTTCAAAGCTCCTTTGAACCCAAACTTTAGTGGTTGTGACATCATTTGGTCCCACTTTCTTGCTCAACAAGTCTTTCATCCTGACCTGCCTAGGTCAAATGATGATTCTGCTTTCGTGTATCTACCCAATACGACGGCCAATCAGTTTGGCCTTCTCCAATCCATTCCTGGTCCTTTTGCTACCAAGAGAGATGGTATTCTTCTAGATTGGATTGAGCTTAAGGAAGAAAATACTGAAGGTATTAAGAGAAAGAACAGTTCATGCAAGGACATCGTTGAACTTGTCATCTTCACTCCAGAGCTTGGCATTTCTCAGGATTTCATGGATTGGTGGGACCAATACTACAAAGAATTTCATCCTTCTTTAGGCTTTTGTATGAACAAGTGTTTGTCCATGTGTGAAATATAAGGACCCCTCTGTTAAGACCAAAGGACATTTAAGAAATTCTACAAGATAAAGTGGGATCCTCGACAACCTCAGTTTATTGTTAGACAGGTAAATGAAATGAGATCCAAATCAAAGCAGATGAAAATTTTGGTTTAAAGGCATTGAAGCACTGGCACTTGACTTCAC
Source organism: Calophaca sinica (assembly GCA_037113605.1). Taxonomy (NCBI): domain Eukaryota; kingdom Viridiplantae; phylum Streptophyta; class Magnoliopsida; order Fabales; family Fabaceae; genus Calophaca; species Calophaca sinica. The sequence continues at coordinate 73,114,258 of CM073731.1, read as the reverse complement.
AATCATTAAGGAAACCTCCGTATCATGATCCAGTGCGTCTGCCTAATCCTGACTTTTGTTTGGCTGATGCATTTCCTGGTAAACTGACAAGAGCTGGTAATTTCCTTGAATTGGAAAGATTCTATTCTCACTCCAACCTTGACAGAATAGGTACTAATGAATTTATTTTTGCTGGTCGGTTTACCCTGCCTTTCGAACAAAATCATGACGTTGTCAAGTCTATTACTATGTATCACTAAAGTATCAAGTTCATTCATTGTCGAATCTTTACTTTCACCTTACTCATCATTGTTGTTTTGCATCAGCACAACCTTTGAAAGAACCACTCAAAGACAAACAAGTACGTGGTCGTTCTCTTGACATAGATGAAGATGAAGATGATGATGAAGATGAAGAATCTCCTCTCAACACTAAAGCTTCAGGTAAGAAGGCTTCTAAGTCTTCTACTGTCAAGAAGTAAGATTAATATTTGAACTCTATGTACTATTTGGACTTGGCTCTCCTTGAGCCTTTGTCCTTCTCTATTTGGTGCTATCAATTTGTCCTGGTATATGTTTGCTGCAGGAGACAATTTTTCTCAATATTTTGGCCAAAAAATTCATAAATGCATTACAGCTAACCTGTGTAAAATATCCAACCAATAATCACTAACAAAAAGTAAAAATCATTTTAGAGTGCATAAGAAAATTTTAAAATTACCTCTTCTATTGCAAAGACCAAATCTGCACCCCAAATATTATTCCTGTAAAAAAAGGCACAAATTCGATGAACCATGTTGTAATACGTTGCACATAATTATTCGGAAAAAGACTACAAACAAAATGAACCATAACAAAATGAACCATGGGGAGGAGTGCACCCATGCTTCTTGGCAATACTTTCAATTCGATCATGTATTTTCTTGTTGTTGTCCAAGTTCTCCCCTGCATCAGTTACTCAAGTTTAAAAACACAAGTCTTTGCAATTGAAAGGACACATACATATTTTACAAAATAAGACCACAAACCAACCAATATTTAATTCATGATTAAGAATTGATCATTGTTATACCAGGGAGCTAACTACATGCACATTTTCCGGAACTCCTTTGCTGCCAAAGAATCCACGACCAAGGGGACTATATGGTACAATTCCAATACCATGCTCCCTGTATCAACAAAAACTTTAAATAAGTGGAGTCACATTCATTTAACACAAACATGCAACCAAAAGCAATCGATTCCTTTTCTTTAACCCTCTTTTCAAATACTCATTATTAAAGAAAATTACTAAAATTATTTTTAATGAAGAAACAGTCATGATAGAATTACAATTTACTCCTATCTTGTGAAATTGGAGAAGCACTGAAACTAACCTGCAGAGTGAAACTATCTCGTCCTCAATGTCAATTGTGGGAGTATTGGGAACTATCATTCAGATTTTAACCCCCTTAAGTATCAGGAATGACATGTTCTATTAGCTTGTGCAGCTTTATGAAAATACCAGTAAAAACAGAAGTACAAATTTGGACAGAAAGATTGAAGCTTTGGCTAAAAAAACTGTCAGTGTTTCAAAAATCGCTACTGAAGATCCATCAGATGCAACTCATTTATGGTTGTCGGCAAAATAATGGACCTGACACTTTTTTTTTATGGATTATGAAATAAACAAAGCAACTATTTATGGTGTGCAAAGAGAGCAAAATATAAAGTGCAAAGCCTCCTCCCTTGACCCAAGGCTCTTTGAAATGATATGCAGAAGTTAGTTTAGAGAAAATGAATACAAAGAGGAGGAGTTCGCCACTGGTTTGAATTATGTGTGAATAATCTAAAAATGAATATTTTTTAACCATAAACCAATGAAATGGTGATGAAGGTTTGATAAAAGAGGTTAACACAAATCATAAGCCACAAACAGAATGGAAGTAAAAACAGTTAAACTTAATGCTCTTTTATTTGGCAATGTAAAACTTACAATACCTATTGTGCCAAAACCAGCCAAGGTAATGCCCACCCAATCAACAGCATTCATGACTTCCTTGAGATAAAAATGAGAAAAGATTAAAAGAATTGCCAGTCCACAGCGAGAAACAGGTTGGATGACAGAGACCTATTTGAGAAAAGACTGAATCAATTGTATTATTTTAATTTAAAGAAGTAAGATGTTTTAATTAATTCTCATTAGCTTATTTATCCAAGAGGAGTAGGTAGCATATTTTAAACTCCTAAAATTCTATAGAAGAGATAACTATTGCTAAAGAAGCTCAAATTAAGAATAGTGAATTTGATTTTGTGTAATTTTCATCATCCCCCTAAAAGTATACTTGAAGATATTAGATGCTCATGATTCTCTTGCACATGAGCTGCTTCTATATTTGAAGGCTGTATACTTAATCAATACTGCCCTACAGAAAGGTGTTTCTTTGTTCAATGCATAATTATTACAGGTACAATTCCTATTCTCCTTGTCTTGAATTAGTATTGTAGACATTATTACCTGCTTATGAGTGTTAATAGCAAAGATATAATATAAATACAAACACGCCTAGTTTTGTTAATATGACAAATTACAGAAATCTTACCCTTACATAGGTATAAAGAGGGAATAAAGTGCCCTATCACCACATGCAAATTTCAAAATAGACAATAACTAAAGGGGAAAAACAGGCTCAACAAATACTTAAAAGCCCCATCACCACATACTTAAACATGATGATGATGATTAGCATTATCATTATTATTCATATCAAGAGACACATTCAAAAGAGATGCCCTGGCAACCATGCTGCTTTTTCTTTGATTTCTTCCTCTCACAAGTTGTTCCACACAACCCTGCATTTTGTTTGCCAAAAAAAAAATTACAAAAATCACAATTCTGCTTCTAATAAAATAGAGTGTAATAGTAGTAAAAGCAACAAAGAAAGTTTTAGAGCATATAAAGAGAGCATTCTAGTGTCAGATTTGAAATTTTTTTAATCACTGGAAATTAAAGGTCACAATTTGCAGACAAAAGATTGAAATATTGAAAGAAAAGAAGAGGATGAATCATACCTCTTTTGCGAAGAAATCATACGGTCGAATTGTAAATTTCAATTAGGTCTAAGATCTAAACTCACAAATGTTTTGCTTGCTCACCCTTGCAAGTTAGTCAGTGCAATCCATAATCAAAGAAGTAATGTTGCAAAATCTAGTGGTGGAGTCATTGCATATGGAAATGCATGTGCGTGTCCCATACCGTTTATTTTGACTCAAATGCATGTCACACATTGTTCTTCTTCCTTTGCTGCCTTCTTTATGGCCTTTTTATCTGCATACTTGTATTGCAAGGTTATGACATATATGAGGAAGAGGGATACTGAAGGTTAAATCTATTACTTTTAATAAGACCCAATGGAAGATAGAGAAGGCAATAGTAACAGAACAACAGGCCAATAATTTTGGACAACATAAATCTAGATAAGTTAACATGCAAACAAACCAAAAAGAAAACAGAAGTTACAAAAATTAAAAGGTAACCTCAGATATAGGAAGATCGAATGTGAATCCAGAAAGTGTTGCTTCAATGGTTTGAGTTGCACAGAGGGGGAGCTTCTGAGGTAATCTATCACAAAAGGAAAATCAGCACATCAATTTATCATTAACAACAATACTTTTAAATTGTAACACATGAACATAAAGCAATAATACCAACAACAAAATGAAGTCTGACTACACATAAAAGGGAAAAAAAACCAATATATCCAAACAAATGGACTCCCATCGGTATGTGTGGATGATAACTTTTATAGCAACATACTTACGTAATTGTTTAATTTAATAAAAAGGAAATTAGTAGCATACTTGCATAAGAAAAGAGTTCTTGCCCTATGTTTTCTACGAAAAAATTAAAAATGAAAAACCTACTATCAGAAACAACATTTGCACCAAAGAAGAACAAATTAGCACATAAGCTTACCTGATGAGCGAAGAGAAATCCGCATCAAAAGAGAAACCCAAACACCTGAACACATGCAAATTAACTCACCCCAACACCTGCAAAGTAATTTGACCAAAAAAAACACACCTGCAAAGTAAAAACCCAAAATGTGAGTAAGCTATGTGTCTCATTGAATAGAGTAATGAAGGTGAAATGATGAGGACCAAAAAAACAGGGATGAGTATCGAAGGCTATGGAACCCACAAGTGCAAATTGCAAATGTTCTCACCGTCAGCACCTGCGCAATCAAAAGCCGAACCACTTTTATTTTGGAAAGCTTGTTTGGGGCTCCGCCGGTGACCTTGTTGAGGCGGTGCATCTCGAGGAATTAGTGGTTGCAAGTTGTGGTTTCACAGTTCTGTGGGCGGCGACAGAGACGACGGTGGGCGGAGAACAGGGCGGCGGCGATGGGGGGCGACGACCAGTGCAGAGGCGATGATGGGCAGCGCCCAGTGCGACGACGGGTCGGGTTCACAGAAATGGAGATGGAGACAGAGAGGAGCAGATGATTGCGGGTGATGAAAGGGTAGCGAGAGAAATGAAAGAGTTAATGGCCAATGCATGCTCTATTGTTCCATTTGGTGCTTGGCCAATGCATGCAAGCAACTTGGAAATGTAACAGTAAGCAATCTGTCACCTGATGAGAGGAAGAAAGGAATTTGAAACACCTGGCAGCATGGAAGATGGAGGAGGAAATGAAGAAAGACGAAGGGGTGTTTTGCGGGAAAAAAACAGCAGGCGGTATTCGCTTATTATGTATAGGATTTGTAATAAGATCATATTACATATTTGAAATTATTCACAAGCAAATTCAATCAATATGCAATCAAGATCTAGAGGTAAAAAAGATAAATTAGATTAACTCAATTAAAAAATGAATTAAACTTTTCAATTACAAGGCTTTTAAGTTTACATACAACTGAAATTGAAACTTAGGATTCATTAAGGAATTCATCAACCCATGGGGTGAGACCAGTGGCGGACCTTAGACTCTGGATCAGTGAGTGCATAAATTTTTAAAATCACCGAAATTATAACAAGAGGCACGTGTTTTTTTTTAACAAGAAAAATAACAAGAGCAAATATTTACTATTCTTGCAAAGAGTATGATTTATGAAAACACAAAACAGGTTTTCAGACTTAAAAAAATAGAAAGGTTTTGGAATTCAAAAAATTACAAGAGAAAATAACAAAATAACATAGACCCAATTACAATAGAAAAATTACAAAAAAAAATTAACAGAGGAATCGAATTAGGGTTTTAGTCTAAATTGGGGAAATCTAAACCTAGTACAGGAGGGAAACAAAGACCGAATATGACACTCAACAACAGGAGGGAGCGTGGGTTGATATGTGAGACAGTGAGAGGAGTTTTGTTTTGAGTTTTGAGAGAGAAAGATGACTGGGTCTAATTGAATGAGGTGAAAGAGGTGACTAGGTGAGGGTATTTTGTGCAAATTATTATACTGAGAGGGGTCAAAATATAAATTTTATAGGGATAAGTAATATTTTTAATTTTTTGAGAGGGTGCAAGTGCACTCCGTGGACCACAAGTAGGTCTTCCTCATAGAAGAAAAGAAAACTAAAGATAAGTTTGGCGCAGCCTCATTGTGATGAGAGCGACCAACAAAAATTTGAAAGTTCAAACATGGAGTCACCATCAAATTTTATTAATTTAGGGAAAAAATTGGGAAAACCCTTTTACAACAAAATAGTATTCATAAATAGATTTTGAGTGCGTGAGTCAATTAACTGTAGGAAATGTATTAGCACCATGCGACATCTGTTTAAGAACAATTACATATAATCAAATGTGTAAAATGTATATTAACTTTAAAAATATTTACCTTACCCCATTTATTAAAAAATCAAATTACAAAAGAGAAATAAACTTTGAAAGACTTTGGCTCAGTTTGGTAAGGCCAATAAGCTAGCTTATAGCTTACTAGACTAGTTTATAAGCTTGTTTAACTAAATGAAAGGTGTTTGGTAAGTAAGCTTATCACAGTAGCTTATGGCTTTTGATCTTTTCTCCCATTTTTATCCTCATTATTTTATTGTTTATCCTTTTTTTCAAATTTAAAATAAAGATAAAATCTTATCCTTTTATGTCATTTTATATTTATTAGTTAGTTAAATAACTAATTTTACTAAGTACTTCAATTTTATTTAGCTAGCATTTCTTTTATAAGCTATCAGCTATAAGCTATTAGCTAGCTTTTCAACTATAAGCTAGTTTATCAGCTATAAGCTAGCTTATAGCTTATTTTTACCAAATTTAGTCTTTATTGTTATTTATTTTTTAAAATGAAGATATATTTATGAAAATTTAAAAGAACACATTTATATTTTTGAATTGAGAGAAATTTTTTTAAAATTTATTTTTAGTCTTGATAGGGATAATCATTGCTCTTGCGTATCTCCAGGTAGAATGGAGAATTCAAAGTTACATAGTTTTTTTCAACTTACTATTTTAGTTATTATTATGTTCCTTTTGTAAATTCAAATATTTAGGTTTTCACGGTAAGAATTAACAAAAGGGTCCAAAAATAACTACAAGGTACCAGTGATAGCTAAAAAAAGAAGTGGGTCTAAAGTGACTATCGTCTATCGCTAACAACCTAATATTTTTATTTAAAAATTAATAGTTGTTAGTGATAACAACCAATTTAAAGTGATTATTACAAACAACCAATTTTTAATTTTATAATTAAATGGTGTTCACCATAACCAAACAGTTGTGTTATTTGAACATCAAAATGTGATACAAAAATCGACATCAATGTTGTTGGTTAATACAGTTTACACACGTAGTTAATGAAGTGTTGAACTTGGTTAATGGTTATACTAAGGTGTCGCAACTCATTAACCATCAACTGAACTTCATTAACCACGATTTTAAATGTCATTAACCACAAATTTTAAGTGTTCAAATATAATCAACTACATGTATATTTGAACACATAAAAATTGTGATTAATAACTTTCAAACTGTGGTTAATGAAATTCGGTTGATGATTAATGAGTTGTAACTTTTTGGTATATCTATTAACCAAGTTTAACAATTCATTAACCACATGTGTGAGCTACATTAACTAGCAAAATTGTTATCAATTTTGGTGTCCCAATTTGATATTCAAATAACATTTCTCTAACCAAATTGGAAAGAGATTCAAAGTTACTATAACTAAGTAATAACCCATCTTTTAAATTTTAGAGATTGGGCTTAAGGCTTTTTAATTGGGTCAAGTATTCGAGAACCCAAGTATATGATATATAGGTCCATAACAATATGAAACTTTAAAAAGGATGTTTCTATTCTTATGAAGGAATATGATGAGTGGAAAGCAAATAGTGATGCTGCTATTTTACTTCGACTGGAAGATAAAAAACAAACCAAGCAGTGGCTATTTTCATTGGATCAGGACCGATCATCCTTCATTCATCTTAAGACATCATGTCACCTAGGGGTGACAAAGCGAGGAATTCATATAGAAACTTTTTTGAGTCATGAATAAACCAGTGAAATAGCCAACTCAAGGCAAAAGGAAAGTTGAAAATGTACAGATTGGGCTCATCAAATTAAGTACTGTATTATTTTTTTTGTTGCCTCGGGAAGACACCTTGGACTTGTAAAGCGAATAGAAGACCTTTTTTTTTTTTTAATGACAAATGTTAGTAGTTAGTTGTTACTCCCTCCGTCCCTTAATATAGGATTCTCTTTGACAATTTTATGCCCCTTAAGAAAGTGGTTTTTGTTAGTTATTAACATTAAATTTGTACAAAATGTATGCTATTTTTTCAAGTTACCCTTCTCATCTTCCAAGACTATTAAGAGAGATAGAATTAATGCACATTGGTATTGTTAGTAGTTGTTCTATTAGTTGTTTTGTATTTGGGCCTTGGTCATTGTATTTGGACCTGGTTATTGAGTCTAGTCCATTAGCTTGTGAGTCCGTATAACTAATTCTATTATTAGGTTTGTTAGATAGTTTGTTAGCCAATAACAGAGTTGGTTAATCATACTTGTAAATAAAAGCTTTTTGGCTAATGAATGAAAGCAGTTTTGTGATTTACCCTTTATCTGAACCTTACATTTGGTATCAGAGCTCCACAATGGGGCCTGATACAAATCGCAATTTCTCGAGCGTGTGAGGGAAGAGAGTGACGAAAACCAGAAAAGGAAATGGCGGAAACCAGAGACTTTGTACCACCGGCGATACCCAAATTTGATGGTCACTATGACCATTGATCGATGCGAATGGAAAATCTTCTACGATCGAAAGAATATTGGAATCTGGTGGAAAATGGAGTTTACACTCCCCCGGCCAATGCAACTCCAGAACTAGTGAAGAACGGAGACGAAAGCAAGTTGAAAGATCTCAAAGCGAAGAACTATATGTTTCAAGCTATAGATCGCAGTATCTTGGAAACGATTCTTGTTAAAGATACATCAAAGGATATATGGGACTCAATGAAGCAAAAGTACCATGGAACAACGAAGGTGAAGCGAGCCCAGCTTTAAGCTCTGTGCAGAGACTTTGAGCTTCTTGGAATGAAGAAAGGCGAAACTGTGGACGAATATTTCGCAAGAACGTTGGCCATTGTCAACAAGATGAAGACACATGGAGAAAGAATTGATCAAGTGATGATTGTTGAAAAAATTCTTCGATCCATGACCACCAAGTTCGATTATGTGGTCTGTTCAATCGAGGAGTCAAAAGATGTGAACACTCTTTCTGTTGATGTGCTTCAAAGCAGTTTGATGGTTCATGAGCAGCGGATGAAGGGCCATAGGGAGGAGGAGCAAGCTCTTAAAGTCACAAATTCAGGGAGAACCAGCGGTAGAGGAAGAGGCAGAGGAAAAGGTGGAAGATCTTTCAACAAGGATCTAATTGAGTGTTATCACTGTCACAAATTGGGTCACTTTCAGAGTGAATATTCTAATTGGGAGGAAAAGGCCAATTATGCCGAGTTTGATGAAGAAGAGGAGATGCTGCTTATGGCTTACAATGAAAAGGAGAACTCATCCACCAATAAGGTATAGTTTCTGGATTCAGGTTGTAGTAACCATATGTGTGGGTGTAAAGATTGGTTCTTTGATTTTAATGAGAGTTTTAGAGTCTCTGTTAAGTTGGGTGATGATTCAAGAATGCCAGTAATGGGAAGGGGTAGTGTAAAACTGGAAATTGGAGGCAAAATACAAGTCATTATAGGAGTTTACTACATACCTGAATTGAAGAATAACCTTTTGAGTCTTGGTCAGTTGCAAGAAAAAGGTTTGACTATAGTTTTTCAGCATAACATGTGCAAAGTCTTTCATGCAGAAAAGGGACTGATCATTCAGTCCCAAATGTCTACTAATCGCATGTTTGCTGCCATGGCAACAGTTATTTCACCCTCTTGTTTTAAGGTGTCCAGTGAAGAAGATGTGTATCATTTGTGTCATAGTAGATATGGCCATTTGGGTCATAAAGGATTGACATTATTGCCTCAGAAAGGGATGGTGAAGGGGCTGCCAAACCTGACTCAATCCTCTAAAGTTCTAAAGTGTGTGGAGATTGTATGTCAGGTAAGCAACATAGAGAGCCATTCCCAAAAGGAACCTCATGGAGAGCAACTCACAAACTGCAGCTCATACACTCTGACATTTGTGGGCCTATAAAACCTGAATCCAACAGTAAGAAAAGATATTTCATTACTTTCATAGATGATTTCACTAGGAAGACTTTGATGTATTTCCTAGCTAAAAAATCTGGTGCCTTGGAAGTCTTTAAGAGGTTCAAAGCAGCTGTAGAGAAGGAATCTGCTAGTCTCATTTGTGGATAAAGAACAGATAGAGGAGGGAAATATACATCTGGTGATTTTGAAAAATTCTACAGTGACAATGGCATAAAGAGGCAGCTTACAGCAGCATATACACCCCCAACAGAATGGGTAGCAGAGAGAAAGAACAGGATCTTGATGAATATGGTAAGAAGCATGCTCTCAGACAAGGACATTCCAAAGGAATTCTGGCCTAAAGGTTTGAAGTGGTCAGCCTATGTTTAGAATCAGAGTCCAACTGTTTCAGTAAAAGATGTAACTCTAGAAGAGGCATGGAGTGAGAAAACACCTCCACTTCTTAAGGGTGTTTGGGTGCATTGCCTATGTACGTGTGCCTGACACTCAAAGGAAGAAACTTGATAACAAGACTACTAAGTGTGTTCTTCTTAGTGTAAGTGAGGAATCAAAAGCCTATAGGCTCTATGATCCTATCACCAAAAGGATACTCATTAGTAGGGATGTAGTGTTTTCTGAGAAAGAGAAATGGAATTGGAAAAATAAGCAAGTTGAAAAGGAGAGTGAATTGATTGACTTGGGAGACGGAGAAGAGGTAGGAGAAACATCTCATTAAGCTGAACATGGTGTGGGATCTAATGCTGAAACTCATAACAGTCATGACATAATAGCTCCTCATGAAAATGTTGTAGCACCTCATGAAACTGCTATTGCTGATCAAACAGAAGCACATGTAGCCACTTCCAGTGATCAGAATCATGAGAATAATTCAGAAGAAGAAGAGGCACAAGTTAAATGGAGGACTAGGAAAAAATCCAACTGGTTGGAAACCTATGTTACTTCTGAATTGGAATGGGATTCTGAGGAAGAATTGAATCTGACCATGTTTGCAGACCCTGTGACTTTTGAAGAGGCTATCAAAAGTGATAACTAGAAGAAGGCAATGGATGCAGAAATTGAAGCTATAGAGAGAAATTCAACCTGGGAACTGACTGATCTTCCTGAAGGTGCTAAGAAAATTGGGGTCAAATGGGTGTTTTAGACAAAATTCAGTGAGAAGGGTGCGGTAGAAAGATATAAAGCCAGGTTGGTGGCTAAGGGATTCAGTCAGCAGCATGGCATAGATTACAGGGAAGTTTTTGCACAAGTGGCTCGATGGGACACAATTAGAACAGTCATAACCCTAGCTGCTCTCAAGGGTTGGTGTGTGTATCAACTTGATGTGAAAAGTGCCTTCTTGCATGGAGAATTAAGTGAGGTTGTTTATGTTGAGCAGCCACAAGGATACTCTAAAAAGGGAAGTGAAGACAAGGTGTACAAGCTGAGAAAGGCCTTGTATGGCATAAAACATGCTCCACGGGCCTGGTACAGTCGAATTGAATCTTACTTTGTCAAAGAAGGATTTGTGAAGTGTCCTTCTGAAAAGGGGTGAAAAGGAGAGCATTCTTGTGGTAAGTTTGTAGGCAAAATTGCTCTGTAAGTCCTTTAACTTATTTTCGGTTTTCGAATCAGTCATTTATCTTTTTTTTTCCCCGAATAGGTCCTTTATGTTTTAAAATATTTTTGAATCAGTCCTTTATCTTTCTTTTTTCCCAAATAGGTCATTTAGGTTTGAAAAAAGGCCTATGTGTCCATTCATTGAAGGACCTTTTTGAAACATACTAAAAACTTGAAGGGCCTTTTTGAAACATACTAAAAACTTGAAGGATCTGTTTTTCAAACCTAAAGGACCTATTCGGGGAAAAAAAAGATAAAGGACTGATTCTAAAACATTTTAAAACATAAAAGACCTATTCGGGAAAAAAAAGATAAAGGACTGATTCGAAAACTGAAAATAAATTAAAGGACCTACAGAGTAATTTTGCCTAAGTTTGTATGTAGATGATCTAATTCTCACTGGAAATAGTGAGAGAATGATTTCAGACTTCAAAAGCTCCATGCAAAAGGAGTTTGATATGACAGATCTTGGCAAGATGAGTTACTTCCTAGGATTTAAAGTGGTGCATAATTCAATAGGGATCTCTATTTGTCAATCCAAGTATGCCAAGGAAATTCTGGATCGGTTTGGCATGAGTAATTGTAAGCCTGTTCTGAGTCCCATGGTTCCAGGTTACAAGCTGTCAAAGGAAGGTGATGGTAAAGTTGTAGATGCAACCAACTTTAAGCAGATGGTGGGAGGTCTTATGTACCTCACAGCTACAAGACCTGATTTAATGTATGTTGTGAGTCTCATAAGTAGGTATATGGATAAACCGACTGAATTACACTTACAAGCAGCCAAGAGAATCCTTAGATACTTAAAAGGAACTCTTGATTTGGGCATTCTGTACAGCAGAAAGGGAAGGGAAAAATTGATTGCCTATTCGGACAGTGACTACGCAGGTGATGTGGACGATCGAAAGAGCACTTCAGCTTATGTTTTTCTGCTTGGTTCAGCTACTGTTTCTTGGTCCTCGAAGAAGCAGCCAGTAGTTACGTTGTCTACCACTGAAGCTGAATTCATTTTAGCTGCTCTTTGTGCCTGTCAAGCTGTCTAGCTAAAAAGAATTCTTGAGAAATTGAGTCATTCATAGAAAGGCAGATTTGTTATGTTCTGTGATAACATCTCCACTCTTAAACTGTCCAAGAATCATGTGCTTCATGGAAGAAGCAAGCACATCGAGATGCGATTTCACTTTCTTAGAGATTTGGTTAAGAAGGTGGTGATTGAATTGATGTATTGTAGCACACAAGATCAAGTATTTGATATTATGACCAAGCCCCTAAAAGTGGAGCAGTTTCAAAAGTTGCACAGTAGGTTGGGATTATGTAAAATGTGATTATAAACTCATTTCAAGTGTGATTGAGTTTAAGGGAGGATATGTTAGTAGTTGTTCTATTAGTTGTTTTGTATTTGGGCCTTGGTCATTGTATTTGGGCCTGGTTATTGAGTCTAGTCCATTAGCTTGTGAGTCCGTATAACTAATTCTGTTATTAGGTTTGTTAGATAGTTTGTAAGCCAATAACAGAGTTGGTTAATCATACTTGTAAATAAAATCTTTTTGGCTAATGAATGAAAGCAGTTTTGTGATTCACCATTCATCCGAACCTTACAGGTATAGAGGTAATTTTGTCAAAAAAGAAAAAGAAAAAAATTAATGCACCTTGGTCTTTAAAAAGAGTCTTATATTAAGGGACAAGAAAATTTTACCAGAAGGGTCTTATATTAAGGGACGAAGGAAGTATGTTAGTATTTTCTCCTTTTCCGGGGTTTGAACCCCGGTCCTCCTCCTTCCAACACCTTATGTCCCAAGCTCTCACCACTTGAGCTATCCAAAAGGACAGAATAAAAGACCTTAGAACAGTATAAATTATAAAACATTAGTTTATTTCTTTTGGAGGGACTGTTTCTTGCGGAAGATTTTCTAACACATAGAAAGTTAGAACAGTATGATTCGAGGTGAATCTAAAATTCACGCACAACTTCCCTGCATTAAGAATTAAATTCCCCACTAAATTCACTAGGACACATATAACATGCTTATATCTAGACCACAAGAAAGCACATATTACAAGTGCTAAGACTCTAGACTGAAAGAAGATAACTTTTATTCTTCTTGTTCCAGTGCAGAGGAAATGGTGTTAGACCTTCTGGAATACTCATTCTTCTTCTTTATGTTGGGTTTTTTAAATTTCAACAAGAAAGTGTCCTGAGAAATTTAGAACTTGCATTCTAACAGAGCAAATAAGACCACATGATAATATTGCAGAATTATCAAAAAGTTCGCAAAAGGTATGAAATTGTTACAAACTTTTGTATAGAAAGTCCTAACTAAACTATTCTAATAGAATAACTGAAAACTAACTAACTTTCTGTTACAAAATATCTTCTGCACTACTATCTTTTAACAAACTTTTAGGCAGTTAGTAAAGTCTGTACAGAGAGCATCAGACTAGAGATGAAGTGTATAGCGTATAACCGGGCCAACAATACATGGACTTGCTTTTAGGAATAGGCATAGTAAACATCTGAATTATTCTGTGTGTCATTTTTTTTAATTCCAATCATCTTCTATATACGTTTGAAATGTTACTTAAAATCTATATATATTTCTGTTCCTTTCATGATATACTTGATCCTTAACTAAGCCAATGACACACAAACTCAGAGTTGGATGTTGGAATCAAGTAGATTCAGAAATAATGACCCTTAATTGTTTTGATGATAACAAATGATTAAGAAAACAATTTATTCTCTGATGTGTTTGTTAGTGTGCAGAAATCACTATTCATCAGAAGAAGATATCTCAGAAGACTTAGTGAAATCTTGAATTTCACACATCTAAGTCTGGCTTTGATCCTCTGTTTTGATGCTGACATGATGTGAAAGCCTTGCTCTGAAGTTAGTCAACTCTGTTGGTGGTCAACGCTCTGGTAAGACCATACATGACTAAGTCAACTCTGTTTGACCGGTCAACTCTGTTGGTAAACCAAGCTCTGGCAAGACTAGCTCTTGACTTGGTCTACTCTGTTGGTAAATCAAGCTCTGGCAAGACTAGCTCTTGACTTAGTCAACTCTGTTTGGTCAGTCAACACTCTGGTAGACAACACTCTATTGAGACCACATTCTGGTTGGTCAACGCTCTGGTCTTCAGTCGACGCACTCTATGGAAGCCCTCATGTAATTCTACAAGACTCCCTGTTCTGTTATATGAAAGGCAAATGAATTCTACGCTGAAGAAGTTGCCTCTGTTTCGAGCTCACTCTGATGAACAGTGTAGCTCTGATAGGAAACAGATTGAAGCTTATTTAAGGCTACTTCACGTATTTAAGAGACCTCATTGATGAAGCATTTTAATGTACGAGGTATCAAAGGCCAAAGGGAATGTCAACGAATATAATCATCAGGAAACTTGCTCTCGAAGGGTCTAATATTCAAAAAGCTCACAAGAGACAAACACTCTGATTTTGTCTGCTGTGTCAGTATGCTTTGAGCAGAGTGGAAAACGATGTGACTTGCTAAAGCCACAAAAAGGGGATCTGAAGTCTTTTGACCTAGGTGAAAAGAACTGTTAGGTCACAACGGTACTATTCATAACCCTAGCTATATATACCTTACTTCATCCACTGAAGTAGGTTAACGCTGTGATACAAAGTGAGCAACCAAGAATCATTCCAAGTATCTGAGATCACATTGAATAAAACACTTAATCGTTTTTATTCTTTCAATTTGAAAGTTATTCATTGTGCTTAAGTTTTTCATTGTATATCCTCTCTATGAGAGTTATTTGATATTGCTTCAAAACATTTTTGAACATTGTATTTAGCCAGTAGTGGCTGCATTCCTTAGAGGTTTGACTGTACTAAGTCGTTCTAAGAAGTTGTGAGCATAGCCAGTTTGGCAATATTATACTCTCAAGTATAATCAGGTTGATTATAGTGGAGAAATCCTTCAAGTGTGTAAAGGGACTAGACGTAGCTATCAGGTGATAGTGAACTAGTATAAATCACTGTGTCACCCTCTTCTCTTTACTTACGCACTGACTTATTTTATTAACTAGTTGTTTTGAAAAAGGTTTTCATAAATACACAAGTTTTAGGAAAAGTTTTCTAAAACCCAATTCAAACCCCCCTTTCTTGTGTTTTTACCATGTTCACTGGAAAAGCAGGCTACCCGGCCCGCATCAGGTTTGGGCTTTATTGGACAGGGCTAAAAAGCCCAGGGTAAAATTCGGGCTCATAATTTCCAGCCTGAGCCCGGCCCTATGCGGGCTACGGGCTTTTTAGGCCGGCCTAGATTGTACAAAATGCTTATTTTTTGAGATGGTCGTAGCTACTGATAGAAATTGAATTGAAATGGTATTACACTATGCCTTTGACTTGTTAGTGTTTGTTCACTAAATAACAAAAGGAAATATAGTTATGGCACCCAGCTTGAGTTACGGAGAAAGATTTTAGGTGACTTGGATGATATGTATCTTGGAAATAGATGGGAAAGGATAAACTCCAATAAAGGATTTCAGAAAAGAAATATCGTTCAACATATTTAATTTAAGAAGTAGAATGTAAGGGGCCTAATTATATGAATAATGGAGTGACACTGTCTTATTGGATTCAAGTGAAATCAAACACTCAACCTCCAGTGCATATGCTGGGAGGGATTACAATGGTAGAAGAAATAGAGGTAGAGAGATAAGACTGGAATTCACAAGAAGAAGAAGGATAGCCAGATTGATACAAAGAAGAAGGAAAAAGTCCTAGAGAGAAGAGAGAATCTGAGGGAGAGAGAGAGAATTCAGAAATACATCATACATCCCATACCCCACTTCCCTGTCCATATTCCGTTAAATACTCCCCAATTCACTCTCCTACACACGCCCCTTATGCTGAGTCACATTTTGTTACACTAATTGTTGCTGATGTGTCTTCTTCCTCTATTGGTATCATTACATTACCTCTCCCATTAAAATCAACCTTGTCCTCAAGGTTGACGCCAAGATAATGTTGTTGAATGATAGTAGCAACTGCTCAAGTAGCCTACCAGTCAAGCCGACCTTCCTCATGGGCAAGAGAACATCCACCCAGATCCCATTTCTTGAAATGCCCTGTAAGAACGATCAGAGTAGCACCACCCAGATTAAGTTGTGAACGTTGTGCCCAAAATGCAAGCAGTACAGTCACGATAACATCTGTAACAAGTTTGCTTGAGGAATTGGTACTCAATAACTGCATTGTTGCAGCAAAAACAACATAAAAATAGCTCTGGTTAGAAACTTGAATCAATGAAATATCAATGCACAAAGTCCTCACGACAGCAGTAAGAGGCACAAAAATCACAATCCAAAAATTAGGGCTGCATCCTGTCACCAGCATTTGAGCAATAACTACAAGGGACAAGTTAATGGTGCCCATATCAGAAGGTAAACTAAAAATAATAGAGTAACTGACAACAATTGTGTCAACACCCTTTTCTCCCTAGCACTCACCAAATCTAATGCCTTCTTAATCTTGGATTCGTTGCATATTCCATGGATCAAAAAATTATAAACTGGCACCACATATGCAACTCGATAACTTAATCTAAGTGGTACCCCAATGTACACATGTCTTCCATTACTAGCAAGAACCCGACCACGTGCGGTTTGATTTGTTTGACCTGTCCATATGACACTATATAGTTCCACACTAGAATTAGAATGATTAGTACCTTCCACTCCAATGTGGAGGCCAAGAGATGTAGATCAACAACCATTCCTCACTAATTCAGTACCTATCATATGAAGGAATTCATATGATGGAAGCATTAATTTCCCATTGAAGTCGGACATGAGTTTGCCTATTAAACCAGTTCTATTGATCTCAAGAATTTTTTTTGAAGCAACATGCTGCAAGCATCAAAACTAGCATAATTGAACTGGGTGATACCCCTGTCCTTTCCATCTTCCCCTGTTGTGAAAATGTCCGCTGTCAGCATCAAAGAAACCCAGTTCTACAACCACGGTTCATTCGCCACAACGCAGCAACTCCCATACGGTGGCGCCGATGGCGGCAGAGGATTTTCCACTACACAATAGGGCTAGTTTGGAGGTTTAGGTGGTGGTGGAGCAAAAACTGAAGACGATAGCGTGAGTAATAGACCCAAGAATTGAACAGCAAATCGGTTGAAATTTCCCAAATCAACGACCAAAGGAACCAAGTGAGATGGGTCGTCAAAACTTACTAGACCCTTACGAGACGCACTTGAGAGAAGGTTGATCACGTCCGTACGAACCAGTGGACGAACCAGTGGCTTGCCGCGAAGTTGATTCTCGAAAATAGCTTTTGATTTAGGGGTTCCATCGAATTGAGCATGGCATTCAACATCAGCCGTGGAATTACCTGGCGGTGCCGTAATATCGATCATCTTTTTTGTTGTTGCTTCTGGTAGATCCATAATTTTGCCATGAAAATTAGTAGCTGGTTTCACTACTTCCACCATGAATTTCGCCTCACAGGCTGAGGGCACCTTGATCTGTACCGTTGATGAAAGAAACCTGTCCCAAGCCTTGAGAACAGCATTCAACGACTCCTGGGAACTGCCATTGAGCTCCATCAATGGTGACGATTCTTGATCTAGTTCCTCTTCCTCATCGTATATTGGCAAAATGACATGATATTTCGGCTTGAAACACCATAGAAACGCAGTTGTGAACGTGTCCCAATTCACCCATGGATGACGAGGAGACCACCAACACCACCATTTGAGAGCGCAGCCGCTCATTGCCGTTGCCGTAATCGCCATTTTCTCCTTCTCTAGTGTGCCCCTCACCTTGAAATATTTTTCTGTACACAGCACCCAAAAGTAGGCATCAAATCGTCCATCAAACACTAATATCTCCATCGTTTCGGAGGGTATGAGATCGATAATGAAAGAACCAATGTAAGGGGCCTACACTACAAGAAAACTCGAAGCTGTCGGTAATGCGATTTTTCCGACGTACCGACGGCCAAAAGCCCGTCGATAAAACGGGCGTCACAAATGCTTACCAACAGGCTTAACCGTCGGTGCAGATCCGTCGGAAACCGTCGGTAGATTTCGATGGGTTAGACCCTTCGGTAGAGTTCCGACGGCCATGCCCGTCGGTAAAGTCGCAAATTTTTTCCGACGGTTCAGCCCGTCGGTAAACCCGAATTTATTTTTTTAAATAATTAAATTAATTGATTACTTTTCATATTTAATTTTAATTAATTAATTTCTGTAAATAATTTAATTAATTAATTTAATTATTTTTTAAATTAATTTAAATCAATTTAATTTATTTAATTAATTAATTAATTAATTAATTTATTTATTTAATTATTAAAAATAATTTATTCCCATATTAAAAAATGTTTACTTATTAATTTAATTAACTATTACTAGTATTTTAATTTAATTTAATTTAATTGATTACTTTTAATTATTAATTTATTCACATATTTAAAAATGTGACAACGTAAACTAAAAAACAAATTAAAAAAAAGAAACATAATAAATAAATAAAAAAATCCGGCGAACAAAGATCAATAACTAAAAAGATTTCCGGAAATATGAAAAAATATAACTACAAACAGAACTAATAGTCTTGCTAGTCATGATCATGATCGAGATACTCTACACCATCTGCATCATCGGCATGATCATCAGTACTAGGAGGCGGAGGCGGTGGAGGAGGCTGCTGGCCAGCTAGCAACTGGTACATATGCTCCTATCGCGCGAGCACCTGAGCCAAAATGACACTCGTCCGACGGGACTCCTCCTGCTGCTGGGCCACGACCCGCTTAAGCTCAGCTATCTCCAGATCATCCACGGTAGAGCGACCAGTGGCAGCACCACAACTCGACGACTCTCTGATGTGGGGGCGACGGGTCCCTTTCTTGTAGTTGTTGGCAAGGTCGTCAGCACCGTATAAGCGACCCTTCTTCTTGCCGCCAACAACATCTGCCCTTACCCTGAGCGGCGCAGATGGATCCTCAAGGCTCTGAGAGGGGGAACATGATGATGTCTGAGATATCATTTGAGACATCCTCGCCTCAAACTCCTCCTGTCAAACATAAACAAATAAGTCAATTTTTTTTGTAATAAAACAATATAAACATTATTAAAAAAAATTTCATTATCTTTTATAATTACCTGGGTCCGCCTCGACCGCTCATCGACGAAATCACTGGTACTCCTCCTAATATGAGTTGCACGATGGAGCTCGTGCAACTGTACCTCTCTACCCAACCGCTTCGACTATAATTATTAATAAAAGACCTTAACTAAATAATAAATAATAAATAGTAACTAATAATAATAATAATAATAATAACAATAATAATAATAATAATAATAATATAAAACGTACAAGTCAAGCTGCGTGCTGCGCCTGACTGACTGAACCTCTGGTGTGCAAGCTCTCACCCTTCTCAGAGTCTCTATTCTTTTTCGCCTTCTCGCTTACCACCTTGAACTCAGGGGAGTTCCAGTGGGTTGCAGCTGCTGCCAGAGCTGATCCCCTATCCAGTGGGGCTATCCATTGAGGCGGGCATCTCTAAGCATATGAGAGAGGTGGTGGGAGGCCTTCATATGAAAGTTTTTCTCGATCCGCTCCTCATCTTCTTCCTTCCAAGAAACCATCTCCTGTATGAATATAATACATTATTAAACATAATTGAATTTTATGAAATAAAAAAATAATATGCAACAAAATAAAAATTACAACTTACTTTGAAAGATTTGAACATATGACTCCGCTCGTCCTCCTTCAACTTCCCCCAGGTGGGCCAAAACGTGTGGTAATTATCCTCAATTACTGCTGTGATAGCCGTTGCAGCTGGCTTTGAGGGAAGGAACCTGAACAATAACAAGATGTCAAACAAATTAAATATATATATATATATACATATAAATTATTAATAACTTGAAAAAAATGTAAATATTTACCCTTTACCAGTCGGCCTGATAGCAACTCGGCCATCATGTAGCATCTGAATATCCTCAACGACATCCTGGTCAACCTCCTCCTGCTCATCCTTGTCCTACTCAACCCCATTCTGATCAGGTGTATGGCCCGTACTATACTCATGTTCGAACAGATGAGTATCGGGCATCGTCTCTGGCTCAAAATGGGAGGAAGAAGTGCCAAGTGTCTGCTGGAACCCCGGGATGGGAACCATGTAAATGGGAGGCAAATCGGGTGTCGGTGCAGAAGGTGCGGGATGATGTGTATGTCTTAGAGCATAGGAGGCGTGTAGGGGCGAGCAGCTGGAGCCTATGTAGGCGTAGATGTATGCGGACGCTGTGTGGATGACAATGTTGTATAGCTAGCATCGTCAATCCTAATAATGTTCGGCCCCCGACGACGAGGGGGTCCATGGCGGTGCCCTTCCCCCTCGTTTACCACCAATGGGTGGTCTGGTGGGGTCGGATCCTGGACCTCCTGATGCCATATATGTCTATAGAGCAATTCAACAATAACAATCATAAAATATTAACAATATTAAAAATGAATTCCATAAAAATAAACAAGTTATATGAAAATAACTGACAAATTAAAATATATTGTTAGACATTAATTTCTCTAATTGTAAAAAGTTAAATAATTTCATTCTGCTCACTCTGCTTCGGCATCGTCTTCAGATCTTAATGGTTCTGCCACTTCTTCATTTAATTCCTCATCTCCATCTACATCTTAATATGTGAATGGGTCGTCACATAGTCGAGAAATGGGTTCCACTTCATTTACTACGTTGACATAGACATCTCATCCACTTGATAAGCCACTTCTTCCTGTGGATCATCTGTTTCAATGCGACCCCTTGGTTTTGTCTTTATTGCAACACACCAACCTTGTTTGTCCCTTCGAGTTGATGGATAAGGGATATAATACACTTGTCTTACATGTTGTGCCATGATAAACGGATCAAACATTTGGTATCTTCTACTCATGCATATGTCAACAGTATTATATTTTCGATCCCTCTTGTGCCTCTACTTGCCGGATCAAACCAATTACAATAAAATAGCACTATTCTTTTAGTATAGTCTAAAGTATTGTATGTCAGTTCATATATATATTGAATCACGCCGTAGAAGTCGTCTTCACCTCCATCTGTGGCACGTTTTACATAAACTCCGCCGTAAACTGTTTTTTCCCCTCTGTTTTTGACTGGGTTTAAAATTTGTATCCGTTTACGAAAAACGTGTGCCATTCTTTTACACGTGATTTAGGACCATGAGATAAATTTCTCAAATGTTCGATTTTAGGCGATTCTGACTCACTGTATACCTGCGTATGCACATGCACAAGTGATTTATGGTTCTTTTTTTCAAACAATTTTTTTTCAAACATTAAATAGTTGAAATAGGACTAAAAATACATACTTGGTTCATAAACCACGTTGGAAAATATTCATGAATATAGGCAAAAGAGTCTTATTTGCTTGTGGGCTTAGTTAACAAGAATGCCCTGATCAAGTCATTATCAAACAAATTATCATGAGTAGTTGTGGATAAAAGAAATTGAAAGTGGTCAAAATAATACATACGTAAGATATGGTGATACTTCGGCACAGTTGATCAACACGTGAATGTGGGCTGACTTCCACTCTTCTCCCGTTAACCAGTAAGTCAGCTCCTTTCCAACATGACGACCAGGAAGGCAAAATACTGATAAGGCTAGCAGGTGTCTTTCACTTTCAATTTCTATTTCGTTCCTATTATTTTTTAGTGTCAGCATGAAGTTCGTAAAATAATGGGAACCGAAATGGATTGTCTCACGGTGTAAGTAAGTTGCACAAATAGATTATATGAAGTGCAGCTAAAATAGATTATATGAAGTTGCACTAAATTGACTTGAGGATCACTAAAATAGGATAGAGAACTGCAGCTACTGTAAAGATTATATGAAGTAGAACAACAACCTGCAAAATGAAAGTCAATATTCCCACGCACTAAGCATTATATGGTTTAAAATAAAACACAACAATCTACTATGTTTCAAAACCATTTTACCTATATGGAAAGCACAGAAACCAAGCTCTAGATTCCATAAAAAACATACAGATGAGGAAATTGGCAATTATTATTGTTATACAACAGAGGCATTGAAGAATGAAATACCTACTAATAAAGAAAAACATCAAGGTAAAGCCTAGGCAAACTTACCAATACTTTTAAAGACTTTATGTCCAAAATCTGTTCAGCACATTTGTTTGCAAGGCTCTTGACTTCGCTTGTCTGCTTCAAAACAAAGGATTCAATATGCCCTTAATGTCACTCAGACATTTTTTCAAACACTATAGATGCAACATCCTAAGCTTCACAACTCCGCCATTTTTCACCTCAGCGCTGGCCCTAAATCCCACACTAAGCAGAAACAACATCAAAAAAAAATACAAGGAGAAGGATTTTGTTAGTAAAATTGACAGTGTGTGAAAAGAAAATTCAAATTCAAACCTAAGCTTCACGCGGCTGCAGAGCGGGTCAACGAAGGAGCAGTACAAACCGGGGAGTTGTGCTTTCAGCATGGGGATGGTCCCCTCGAGGTGGCGCACGATCTCTGGCCTCGTGGGTGTCTCGTAGTGGTGCATCATTCGTGGGTGCTCACAGAGGGGTTCTGTCTATGGTGGATTCACAGAGGCGGTGCGTCGTTCGTGGTTGTCTGGTGGTGGTGCGCCGTTCGTGGGTGCTCGCAGTAATCTGTCAGTGGTGGTGCGACCACAACAACTTTGATTCCAATGTGCTTCTCAACAAACCAATGGGCGGGCAGCGGCGAGCAGTGCGAAGGGAAACAGAAACGGCTTGCGAACGAAGAAGACGGATCTGTGATGGGGAAACAAAGGCTAAAATCTAGCGGTATAAGGAGTTTACCGACGACCTTATTTAATTTACTGACGACTTTAACCCGTCGGTACACTGAGGGATATAGCTCGGCTTTTCCGACGGGCTAGGCCCGTCGGTATTCGAAAAACAAGCAGGACAAAGGGTGGTTACCGACAGCTTTGTACTAACGGATTTAGCCGTCGGTAATGCCGGATTTGCTGCGACGGCTGCTGACCATTGGTACAAAGCCGTCGGTAACCACGCTTTTTCTTATAGTGCTAATTATATGAATAATGGAGTGACACTGCTTTATTGGATTCAAGTGAATTCAAACACTCAACCTCCAGTGTATATGCTGGGAGGGATTAATTACAATGGTAGAAGAAATAGAGGTAGACAGATAAGACTGGAATTCACAAGAAGAAGAAGGATAGCCAGATTGATACAAAGAAGAAGGAGAAAGTCCTAGAGAGAAGAGAGAATCTGAGGGCGAGAGAGAATTCAGAAATACATCATACATCTCATACCTCACTTCCCTTTCCATATTTTGTTATATACTCCCCTATTCACTCTCCTACACACACTCCTTATGCTGAGTCACATTTTGTTACACTAATTGTTGTTGATGTGTCTTCTTCCTCTATTGGTATCATTACATAGAAATCATGGACAAGAGAAAACTTATTATTATAAAGACAGAACCTTAATAAAAGGAATTGATAAATCTACCTATTATTGACCAGTGGAAGCAATGCAACACAAGCAGACTTTCAACTTTCATTCACGTTGAGTTCGTGTTTTAATTTTTTGAGTTGAGTCCGGGTTTTAAGTTTTTGAATCTGGAGACTAAGTGAGTGTGAATCTATGTTTTTTAAGTCCACTAAGTAGTGACCGTAATACTAAAATACTACGTTTTTTATTCTTTGAGACATATGCGGGCTACCGCGGCCGACCGGAGTTAGCACAGTACGGGTTATTTGGGCCAAAAGGCCCGATTTTTATTGAGACTCAGTTGTCTTTGCCCAAGCCCTGTAGTATATCAGGTTTTTTCGGGTCGTCCCGATTGGGCCAGCCCATTTTGCCGGCTCTACAAACTATCATAGTGTTGAGGAGCAAACAAAGTCTCACATTGACTAAACATGGAGAAGAACATGAGTTTATAAGCAAGAAAATGTCTTACTGGTATGAGGGCTTTTGGGAAATGTCCAAAAGCAATTCCATGAGGGCTTAAAGCCTAAAGTGGACAATATCATACCAACATGAAGACATGTAAGATCCCTCGGTATCCTAACACATAGAAAAGGATGGCATGTTCATGAGGAAATCCAAAATCACTGGGCCTGTTTGTTCGGAGTTTTTTAAAACAGTTTTTAGTTTTTAAAAAATTTAAAAACTAAAAAATTTATTTGGAATGTGTTTTCATCCTCAATTGTTTTGAAAACATGCTTCTGTTTTCTCTTTTTTAGAAGAGAAAAACTGAAACAGCAAAAAGATGTTTTGATTTTTAATTTCTCTTTTGAAAATATGCGAAGAACATGCCATTTTCATTAATGACAATGTTGTAATAATACTGAAATTTATGTTATAAAACTTTTTGCAACTTGGAAACAACGAGCGAAGCATAGACGTTACAGGGTATTGAACTGAAGATTCCTCAATGAATCTGGAAATGGAATAGAAACTTCGAATGCAAGAATGGAAGAACTCATGAGCAATGTGCTCTGAGAATTACTGTTTCATTGATTGAAGAATCTGAAAAATTAGTTCCATTTGCTCGACCTTGAGCCATATATATACACAAATTACAAGCTGTATCCAGCTGTCATCTAACAGAAAAATAACTGTCTGAAACTAACCTATAACTAACTTAGTTAATCAGTTAGTACACCTGTGATACTCCCCCTCAAGTTGGACAATAGAGATCTAATAGTCCTAACTTGGAAATTAAAGACTGAAATAAAGGTCTAGACAAGGCTTTTGTAAGAGGATCAACAAGTTGATCAGCTGATTTAACATGAATCAGCTTTAAAAACTGAGAAAAAACATGTTGCCTAATGAAATGGCAATCAATATCCACATGCTTAGTCCTTTCATGACTTAAAGGATTTGTTGCAAGTTGTATTGCTGACTTGCTGTCGCAAAAAACCATGACAGAAGGCATACTGATTTCAAATGATCTTAGAAGTTGCTTGATCCATAGGAGTTCAGAAGTGACTGAAGCTAATGCCCTATATTCTGCTTCTGTTGATGATCTGGCCACTGTGTGCTGCTTCTTAGACTTCCAAGATATGAGACCATCACCAAGGAACACACAATATCCTGTGGTAGACTTGCGGGTGTCTTGACAACTACCCCAATCAGCATCTGAAAATGTTGTAACTCGAAAAGATGATGCAGTAGGAAAGAATAAACCTTGGCCAGGACTTGCTTTAAGATACTGCAAAACAGAATGTGCAGCATGAAGATGAGGTAACCTTGGTTTTTGCATGAACTGGCTGAGTATATTTATGGCATAGGTGATATCAGGTCTTGAAATGGTTAAGTACATTAACCTTCCAATCAACCTTCTATAGCTACTAGCATCGGGCAGCAGTGTTCCATCAGTGGCATTTAAGGGCAAATTTGGGTCCATTGGCACATGAGCAGGCTTAGCAGAAATAAAACCAGTATCTTGAAGCAATTGCAAAGTGTATTTCCTTTGACACAAGTGAATACCTTTGCTGGACTTGGCTATTTCAAGACCCAAAAAATAATGAAGGTCACCAATGATTTTGAGCTTGAACTTTTGAGCAAGTAGGGTTTGCACTTCTGCAATTCGGATAGAATTTGGACCAGCTAGTATGATGTCATCTACATATACTACAAGAATTACCAAACTTTGTCCAGTGCCACTGAAGAAGAGAGAATGATCTGCAGTGGACTGCTCAAAACCGATTTTAGAGACGGTTGAGCTGAATTTTTGATACCACTGTCTTGATGCTTGCCTTAGTCCATAGAGATACTTATTTAGCTTGCAAACTAAGTTCTCCCCCTTGATTGGATACCCTTTAGGTAATTGAATATAAACTTCTTCAGTTAAGTCCCTATTTAGGAATGCATTATTGATGTCTAGTTGAAGGAAATGCCATTGCTTTTGAGCTGCAACAGCCAAGAGAATTCCCACTGTTGTGAGCTTGGCAACAGGAGAAAAAGTGTCCAAAAAATCAACCCCAGCCTGTTGAGTAAAGCCTTGAGCTACTACCTAGCTTTATATCTATCCAAAGAGCCATCAGCTTTGTATTTTACCTTGTAAATCCATCTACACCCCACAACCTTTTTTCTGGTGGAAGAGACACAACAGACCAAGTGTTATTTGCCTCAAGAGTCACAATTCTTACGCCTTTGCTGTCTCCATTCAGGTTTAGTCAAGCTTGGTGGTAAAAAGAGGGTTCGAACACAGCAGCCACTTGACACACATACTGTTTATAGGGAGGAAGAAGTTTGTCATAAGAGAGATGATTTTGAACTGGATATTTGACATGATTACAGTGATAATCAGCCAAATAAGCAGGTGTCTTGTGTGTTCTATTGGATTGTCTGAGAGGTACAACAGTGATGGAAATATTAGGAGGTATTATAGGTGGTATAGGTACAGAATTTGGAGGTTCCACAGACTCTGCAGAAACAGCTTCTGCAGGAGGTGAATTTGCAGATTCTACAGAAAAAGGACTTGGTGGAGGTGTATGAATAGCTACTGGATTAGTAGCAATAATATCATCATGTGTAAGAGGACATTCAAATACAGCCTTTGGAAGTACCATATCTGAAAATATAGTTGGGTGGAAATTTTGAGATGGCAAGGAATGAAAGGGAAACACTTCTTCAAAGAAGACAACATCTCTAGAAATGATAAGCCTTTTAGTGTCAAGGTTGTACAATTTATACCCTTTTACACCATTTGGATACCCAAGCATAACACAAGGGCTAGCTCTAGGAGAAAATTTATTTCTCTGTGATGGAATAGTGGATGCAAAACACAAGCAACCAAACACTTTGAGTAGTGCATAGTCTGGCACAGAACCTTGCGGCTCATATGGTGACCGATTATTCGGACCAACAAACAGGAATTCGGTTAATCAAATAGCGGCCAGTCCCAATACATTCCCCCCAAAATTGGATAGGTACCTTTGATTGAAATAAGAGAGCCCTTGCAACATTCAAAAGGTGTTGATGTTTGCGTTCCACAACAGAATTTTGTTGAGGTCGATGAGGGCATGAGAATTGATGTATAATACCTTGATCCTGCAAGAAAGAATCCAGCTGCAACTCCTTTGCATTGTCAGTACAGATTGCCTTAATAGGTTTGTCAAATTGAGTTTTGACAAACTTGAAAAATTGCTGGATTAATTTTGGAGCTTCTGACTTTTGCTTCATTAGGTTTATCCAAGTATATCTTGTATGATCATCAACAATGGTTAGGAAATAAAACTTACCATTATGTGTTGATTGATGAAAAGGTCCCCACACATCACAATGTATCAAATCAAAAGGAGATTGAGCATGATTGTTATGAGATATAAAAGGTAATCTATGGAATTTTGACAAGGGACAAACTTGACATGTATTAGAACAAGAATTAAAATTTGCAGGAAACAAAGTAGGTACTTTATCATGTACCAACTTTAAGACTTGATCAGACAAATGCCCTAACCTAGCATGCCATGTGGAAATAGAGACATTCCTTACAGAATTACAGCTATGCTTAGAGGACAATTTATCTGTCACATTATTCAAAACTGAAAAATCACACGAAACAGAATGTGAAACAGAATTAGAAACAAATGTGAAACAAGTGTAGTTGCAGCAGATGCAGAAGCATGACTTGCACAAGGAGATGGAGATGGAGATGGCTTAGTCTTGAGGAAGTAAAGACCTTGATATAGGTCACCCTTGCCAATCACCTTCTCCTTCTTTTGATCCTGGATCACAAAACTATCATTAAAAAACTGCACAGAACATTTAGAATCCTGTGAAAGTGAACTCACAGAAACCAAGTTAATGTGAAAATCTGGAATGTGAAGAACATTTTCTAAAATGATATGTGAATTTAAAGGAACAGTTCCTATGGCTGCAACTGATACTTTAAGATTGTTTGGAAGTAACACAAATTTGTTTACTAAACTCTTATAGGAACTAAAAAAATTTAGAGAAGAACAAATATGTGAAGAAGCTCCTGAATCAATGATCCAGGGAGCCGATTGTTGAAAAAATTTTGATGATGTGAAAGAACTCATACCAATGATGTTATCACTTTGAGATGAAACTGTGATAGTGTTGTGGGCCATTTGACTCTGGATATACGCAATCATGTGCTGATATTGCTGGTTACTCATAGGAATTTCTGGATCAGAACCGTGGTCAGACACCAGATTCACAGAACTTGTGGCAGCTTGTTTTCCCTTCTTGTAACCAGGAGGGAATCCATGAAGCTTGAAACACTTGTCCTTGACATGTCCAAGAATTCCACAGTGAGTGCAAAGAGGCCTATCTCTTTTTCCAGATTTCTGCTTAGAACCATTGGAAGCTTGAATAACAAAGGCTAATTGTGGATCTTGATTAGCAGCACACACAATCTTCATTTCGCGTTGTTTCTCATCTTGAACAACCAGTGAATACACTCTGCCAATGCTAGGCAGTGGATCCATCAACAGAATTTGTCCTTTAACATTGTTGAAGTCATCATTTAATCCCATAAAAAATGTGAGAACATATTCACGAAGAACATGATCTGTTAGTGGTTGGACACCTCCACAAACACAGTGATGAATTGGACCCAAACAAGATCAAGAATGATGCGAAAGAATGAATCAAAAAACTACTGATACCATATTGAACTGAAGATTCCTCAACGAATCTGGAAATGGAATAGAAACTTCGAATGCAAGAATGGAAGAACTCATGAGCAATGTGCTCTGAGAATTACTATTTCATTGATTGAAGAATTTGAAAAATTAGTTCCATTTGCTCGACCTTGAGCCATATATATACACAAATTACAAGCTGTATCCAGCTGTCATCTAACAGAAAAATAACTGTCTGAAACTAACCTATAACTAACTTAGTTAATCAGTTAGTACACCTGTGATACAGGGCGGTACACAAAGTTTTGGATGAGATTTTAATGTCACCTTTTTTTATGAATGGATTTTAATGACACCTTTGCTTTGTAGAGAAATGTTAGCGTTAAATAAATATCATGTTTTTTAAGTAACAGAGTAGAAAATTTATTTATTTATAACTATATTATAATTTTCATTCAATTAATTTGTTAGGGCCCATGTTCTATAATATCATTATATTCATTTAAAAAAAATATGTTTTTCTATTTTATTGTTTTCTTTGTAATTAATAAAAATTAATTTAATAAATCAATTAGAAGAATGATTTAAAATAAAAAATCATATAACATAATTAATATTATCATTACTAAATCAATCATATATTCCAAAACTCAAAGAGGTTTTAGAAGTCAGTCTAACAATTTTAGATAGCGTTCTTAACATCAATATTTTAAATTGAGGTTAATGATACAAAAATTATTTTTTATTACAAAAGTATTCATTATATTGAAAATATAAAAAAAACTACGAATATTTTATTCAATGAAAACTGTACATTTTGTATATCAACAAAAATTATTTTTAAAATGATATTCAAAACTAATTATTATTAACCAATAAACTCAATACACCAAATCAATTAACATTTTCATAACACTGATATAAAAAATTAATATTTTCATAATTACTTTCATAATCTTAAATTAAATGGGAATTGATTGGTTTGAATATCAACAAGTTTTTTATTTTTTAGTTTTCAAAACATATTTTGAAAACAAATTTACCAAACAAGTTTTTTTATTTTTTATTTTCTCATTTCTAAAACAGTTTTCAAAAATAGGATTACTAAATAATTTTTTTTTTCTTTTCTTCTTAAAAACAGTTTTATAAAATTGATTTGTAAAATAGTTTTAAAAGCCAAAAACCAAAACACAATCAAACAGACCCAAGTATGCCTTTCAACCAGATTCCTTCCTTAATTGTTTCTATTCGGGCCATAAGTTTAGCTTTTGTTGTTGCGAAATGCATATAAAGATTGAAATGTAGCTATCTGTCGACTATAAAACTAGGAACGGTTAAAGCATAACCTGTCACATACCTACTTGCATCTATGTTTGCAGCAGAGTCAGAATCTGAATATTTAGCAAGAAAATAACTTGTGTTGGACATCCAACAAGTATGGTTCATTTTACATGTTGCCGCTCAACTTTTTCTTCGACGTGGTGCTGTAAAAACATACCGGTTGCTCCCAGTTTATTCCGGTTTTGTTGTATTTAAAATATCACCCCCACATGACTTTAATATTTGTTTGGTTCCCTATTTTTTAAAGATCCACACCGAACCTTCTAAGCGGTGCCAAATGTATGTCATTTGTGGGCCTAAACCTCCATTTTATTCACTCGACAAAACACGTGGGCAAACATAAATCCATGTACTCACAAATATATAGTATTTGTATAGTAACAAACTTAAAAGAAATTAAAAAAATTAACTTCCGTTTGGATTATGTGGCAACATGTCTTATTTGGATTGATTTTTCATTTCGGTAATAAAAGTGAGTGAGCGATGTGGTTAGAGTTACTCCCTCTGTCCTATTATTATAAGTGTTATATTAGGAAGTTTCACACATATTAAGAAAAAACTATAAATGAATGAAAAGTGTAACAATTTTATAAAATTATCCTTATTAACCATTGAGTATTAACAATTATCATAAATACATAGTAGAGTGTAATGACTTGTGAGTGATATACTCATTATTAATTTAAGGGTAAAACTGAAAAAAAAAGTAATATTACATTGAAAACCTAACATGATATTTATTTTGGGACTAATTTTTTTTTTTTTTACAAATGTGACACTTATAATAAGACGGGAGAGTATAAAATAGCACTACTTTTGTAAATTTCCTTTTCCATGTATCCCATCTAGCAATTACTAAAAGTTCATTTATTCATAAAATCACTAAAATACCCCTAAAATCTTAAAAGTAGCCAGTCTTCAATCTCAGCCACAGCTTTAAAATATTGGAAAATCAAAGGCTACAATTCAATACAATTTTATGACACCACCTTAGAGAAAAAGTTGAGCAGCACCACGTTAAATGAAACCAACAAGTATATCTATATATGTCGTACAAGTAATAAAGTCAAAGTAGATTTATCATTCGGAACGGGAACCAATTGCCACTGTCGCTCAATTACAACTTTGTACGAAGAATGGGCGAAACAATAATAGTATTGGTGATATGGTGTGTAAAGCATAAAATAAAAGATAAATCGGAAGTGTAATTAGAAGCAGAAAAAATAAAATATACATGGAAAACTTACAAAAATATGATGTTATATGCGATTAGGCAGCGAAATCTCTATATTATCACATTCATGTAATATTCTTACTATTTATTTTGCTATCAACTTTTCCCAATCAATATCATTTGATCGCTAATTTAGATTAAACTTAATTCCTTGCCAATAACAATTTGCGCTTAACCAGCACCCTAATTTTAGGCGTACTCAATTAATTAGAATCATTATAACAATTAGGCAAAATTACTCTAGAGATCTTTTATCTTAATTTAAAATTTCAAGTTAGTGTCTTTTATTTTATTTTATTTTTCAATTTTTAGTCCCGCATGTTTTTACATGATAATTTCAAGACAAACATTTGGTTGATATACAATGAGAAATGCATTCGTGCCATAAGCACAATCTACTATATTAATTGTGTTACAAATCACAACCCAAAGAGCTATTACAAAAAGCAAAAAACTGACCAATTTGAAAACAATTGTCAACATTTTAAAACATGCGAGACTAAATTGAAACTAAAATTAACTTTAAAGGACTAACTTGATAACAAAAAAGATAAAAGACCAAAGTAAAACTTTAAATTAAGATAAAATACATCTAGAATAATTTTATCTAGGAAATCCATTGAATTCATATAGACCAGCCCCTATTCCTTAAAAACTGTATCTACTGATAATTAATCCAGATTTTGTCTCATCACCAAATTTTGGTTGCGACACACGATGATACAATGATAGACATAGAAAAGTATGAATCATAAAATTAAAAACATCTGTTGAATGAAATTTATGACAAACTCACAATATTAATTACATAAATACTCAAATTACTTTATAGTCTAATCTAAAACAAACAAGCATCATTAAGGTAAAACAAAAAAGTTTAAAGAAATGAAAATAAACAAGATTGAATTATTGAATTTTCAATATGTGAAGCCCAAATACTTGAATCTTGGGATAAGAAATGGAATAAATGTGTTGTAGCAACAATGTGGTGATTCGCTTGGTGAGCTACATCATCTAGCAAAAAGTACATAATATCGTCAAACTCAATCGTATGGCAAAAAGAACTCGGATTGCGATGAAACAAGTCATCGCCTAGCAAACGACTACATTGTCTGGTGAAAAGTTTTCTTTTCAGCGACTCCTTAAATATGCCCAAAAATAAGGGAAAAGGGTTGAAATATAAAATATAAAATGCTCTGTATGAAACGTAAAACTAAAAATATGTGAAATCTATCCTAAAAAATTTTATTCTAATACTTATGTACATAATTTTGATCATTTATGCACAATTAAGTACAAGAGTTGGACTCAAAACCTTGAGGTCTTTCTTATACTTGGTCATTGATTTAAACCAATCACAACTTGAATACTTCATCAACATGTAAAAGTCAAAGCACAAATAAGTTATAGACTATTTTGCTCTTGTGTTTCACAAAAGAGAAAGCAACAAAGATTTTGATCCAAAGTGGACCTCGGAATTGGCCGGAGTCTGGTCACGAACGACGGAGCACTATGGTGATAATGGTGGTGGGGGTGTACCTGCACACACTCCGATACTTAAGTCAGTCTCGAAATAAGGTGAGGTAAGAAGAGAATAATGTGTACCTTGTCTATTGAGGACATTAACCTTTTATAGGTGAGGTCATTGTGCTGACGAGTTGGTGCTTTTTCGTAACCCTAGATTGATTATTAGGCGTCAGATTCATCTAACGGCCGAAGTAGCTTTAGGGTTTGTGCTGCCAGGAGATCGTTTTAGGTTTAGCGCCGCAATGTTTGTGCTTTAGGTTTTGGTGTCGCGGTAAGCATAGTTTTAGGGTTACTTCGGGCGTGGTCTTCTCGGGTCGGGTCGGTTAGCCCGTTGCAGAATGGGCTTTGGGCCACTCTGGATCATATTTGAACTTCATTAATGTGATCAGCTATTCTCACTACTCCTCACAAAGATAAGAGTGTAATCTTAGAGTTGCCAAAACGAGTTACGGTTACTGAGCCAAGTTGATCCAACTCGATTCACCAGTGGCTTGAGTTGCAAAAATCACGGTTCACCAAGACGTTGGGTCATCTTGAACCGACCCACTGAATTTGCGGGTTAAGGTGAGTTACCCCCGAGTTGAGTCGGGCCAAGTCACCCATTTTTTTTAAAAAAAATAATTTTTTCATAAAATATCTTACTTTTAAGTTGTTTATCTTTTATTATTTAACTTGTTTTATTCTCCATTTCACAATTCTTTAATCATTTGTTTGTTATTTAACAAAAAAATAAAGAAAATGGTAATTCATTCTTTTTTCCAATTTTATTGATTTTTTGACAATTCTTTTTTGAAAAAGAGGCGAGTCAACCTACCAACCCGTGGTGAGTCGAGTCGGGTTGGTATATTCTTGGCTCACTAGACCCTCAACTCGTAGTGAGCCAACCCACCCAACCCACAACCCGCAATGAGCCAACCTGGTTGAGCCGGGATGACACATTTTGACAGCTCTAGAGTGTATCACTTATACTCAAGTGCTTAGACGGAGCTATTTACACTCAAATCACATTATATGCAACCCTTCTACCATAAGCTTGAAAATATTGTAAGTACATGCAATGCAAGTATCAAGAAAGAGGTCTTTGTATTGTAATAAGGCTTAGGTAAGATTGGACATTTTTTAGCAGTAGGCTAAAGTTACTTGGATTTAAGAGTGCCATCAATTAATGAAATATCCAAAAACCATTACAAAATTTTCCCCAACTAGAAATTTCATTTTGAACTTTTTATTTTACACTTGAATTATTTTTGCTGTTTTTGCTTTTTTTTCATTTTTTGTTATTTTTCAGTAATTTTTTCTTGCTTTTCTATTTGCTATTTTTCAATTTTTTTGCACAATAGGTAGACTATGTTAGGTCTACCTTCCACCCAAACTTAGAGATGTTGCTCACCCTCAAGTAACCCCAAACTTAGAGCATTTTTGAAACTTCAATGAATGCACAATGTAACATCCCAGATTCTTAAATCTCATTACCTAATGAAATTTTTGATTAATGATTAGCTGATAGTTAGTTAAGTATTGATTTTAGGGTTTAGGCTAGCACGCTCAAGCTTTGAGCCAAGCCAATGTTTAAGTGTGGCATTGTTTGAGCGTCGAGATGGTGGCACTACAACAGAATATTTAAAAAATGACGCCATTTTAAACAGCGCTTGCCACTAAAGCGCTGGCTAAAAAAAGTTGAACACTTTCACCAGCGTTTACCTAAGAAAGCGTTGATGAATGTCGCATAATAGCCAGCGCTTCATTCATTAAGTGCTACTAATTTTTCCGTTTGATAATATAGCCAGCGCTTTTTACAATAAGCGCTGTTAAATTTCACATAATAGCCAACGCTTCCTTCATTAAGCGCTGTCTTTTGTTTACCTTTGCTAGCAGGAAAGCACTGTCTATTTCCAAAATTATAAACCCGCGCCCTAATATTTCGTTCACCTCTGTTCTGAAAACTCATCACTGTTATTTCGTTCACCTCTGTTACTTCTTCGTTCATCTTTGAACACTCATCACTCACCGTCGTCTCAGCTCCCTTTCCCTCTCCATCGCACATGAAACCACTCTCTGAAACTCACTCTCTCTCATTCTCCCTTGCATGCGAATGGAACCATCGCCGCCTAGCCCCTCTTTCTTGAGCTTCGTCCTCCTCTCCACCGTCACCCCTCTTCCTCGTTCCTCCTCCTCTCCACCTTCGCAGTTCATCTTCGAGTTCTGAAGCTCTGACTGTTGACGACGCTAAAGCTCGAGCAGTGTGGACCATTTGTCTGTCATTATCGCCACCGTTCCACGCCGCTGCCGCCGCCGCCTTCTTCTTCATCCAGGTATGAACCCTAATCTATTTTTCTTGAGTATGCTTAATGCAGGTAACAACAGTGAATTAGTTGTGCAAATTTTTCTCATTTTGTAACTTAAAAATTCAATTTGAAAATACATCTGCGCCTTATGTTTAATGCAAACCTTTACAAAGGAACATTATATGCCTAAAATTTCTCTGTTATTGTTGTTGTCTTGTCTGTAAAATCTGACTAGTTGAAACTACCAATGTTAATGTTAGTAAACTTACGATAATATACTCTAGTCAACAACTACTGAACAGAACTTCTAATTACTAGGCTTTATAATTTGTGGAATTTGAGGACAACATTCAGCTTTAGGTTATAGCTGATGATGGGTTATATAATAGGATAAGAAACAAGCATATGTTTCTTCATGTGACCAATGGCCATTAATCAGAAGTTTCATTTGGAAACATGAAATAAATAGATTACATCTAATCCATTTTGCAATAGGCTTCCAGGTATTAATTAATGACGAAATATAACAAAACTAATAGAAAATAATCCTTCTGAGAAGATGTCTTATGATCAACTATTATGGTATTTGCAATAGTGGTGAAGCTTGCCCACCCTCTTTTGTAATATTTGATTGGATTAGCTATTATCATGTTGTCTGTCCAATTGGTGAAAGTTTGAACTTTGAAGTGTTTTATGTTTGATTGGATTGGATATATTTTGGAATGTCCATATTTTAGGGGAGACTCTGCCAAAATTTTGTTATAAATTCCAACTGTGAATTGAATACAAATTGTGAATTGTGGATTGACGGCATAGCATTAGCTATATTATCATGTTTTGACTATGTTTAGTGAGAATACAAATAGGTTTAATATGATGTTATATTACTCAAGGACTAACTTAGTTTTTTAAAGGTTGAAGTTAGAATGGATCGGAAGTGGATGTCTGCTAATCGTTTGTCGAAGGAATATAAGGATGGAGTGCAAGATTTTATTAGGTTTGCAGTTGGGCATGAAAAAAACCTAAATAGAATCGTATGTCCTTGTTTGAGTTGTTGTTATATAGGCCGAATTAATGTTAAGGAATTGGAAGGACTTTTAGTGAGCAATGGAATTGATCAGAGTTTTACATGTTGGACAAAGCACGGTGAGACAAGAAGTGAATCTTCTAATAATATGGGGAATAGTGGGAGATATGCGTCAGATGACACCAGTATAAATACCTATGATGGCGACCGTTTTGAAGAGATGGAAAATGCGGTTGAAGAAGATATTCGTGATTGTCCTCAAATGTTTGAGAAGTTGATAAGTGATGCGGAGAAGCCATTGTATGAGGGTTGTACTAAATTCACGAGATTATCGGTGATGTTAAAGCTGTATAACTTGAAATTGAGCAATGGATGGACTGATAAGAGCTTTACAAAATTACTCACCTTATTGAAGGATATGTTGCCGGTTGATAATGTGCTTCCTAGTTGGACATACGAGGCTAAACAAATGTTACGCTCTATTGGCATGGGTTATGAGAGGATTCACGCTTGTCCTAACGATTGCATTTTATTTCCAAATGAATATGCATCGTTAAAGTCGTGTCCTAAATGTAATGCATCACGGTAGTATTTCCCCATAATTCTCAGATTCAGGCGCATGTACCGCAGTTCAGAAGATGCAAAACACTTGACATGGCATGAGGATGAAAGTATTAAGGATGGCATGCTGCGGAACCCGACAAACTCTCCTCAATAAAAAAAATTGATATTGAGTATCCTGATTTTGGGAAAGAACCAGGAAACCTAAGACTTGCATTGTCTACTGATGGACTTAACCCGCATGGTGTTCAGAGTAGCTCTCATAGTAGATGGCCTGTGACTTTGGTGATTTATAACCTACTTCCATGGCTATGCATGAAGCGCAAATATATGATGTCTATGTTAATTTCTGGCCCCAAACAACCAGGAAATGATATAACATATTCTTGGCTCCTTTAATTGAAGACTTGAAGCAAATGTGGGAGACAGGTGTAGAGGTGTACGATGGGTATAGAGAAGAAAGTTTCACCTTGAGGACTACGATCTTTGGCACAATTAATGATTTTCTGGCATACGGTAATTTGTTTGGATACAGTACCAAAGGCCAGTGTGCATGCCCTATATGTGAAGATGGTACTGATTGGATACGGTTGGAACATGGTAAGAAGAATGTCTTCCTTGGACATCGTAGGTTTTTGCCTCTAAAGCATCACTATCGGTCGTGGAGGAAAGCATTTAATGAGAATACTGAAGAACGTAGAGCTCCTTTATGCCTTTGACGGGTGCACAACTGTTTGAAAAGGTAAAAGATTTGAGTATTGAATTCGAGAAGCCTTTTGCGGGAGAGCATATCACATGAGGGTGGAAGAAAATGTCGATTTTCTTTGAGCTGCCATATTGGAATTCATTATATGTGAGACATTTCATTGATGTGATGCATGTTGAAAAAAATGTCTTTGATAGTGTCATTGGTACCTTACTCAATGTTCTCGGGAAGATTAAAGATGGCATCAATGCAAGGCAGGACTTGGTTAGTATGGGATTGAGACGGGAATTGGGACCAGTAAAGAAGGGGAAACAACGTACATATCTACCCCCAACCGCCCATACTTTGTCTAGAAAAGAGGAAACGATTCTTTGTAAGTTTCTTCACGGAGTTAAGGTTCCAGAGGGGTACTCTTTAAACATTATGAATCTTGTATCAATGAGAGATCTCAAGTTAAAGGGTCTAAAGTCCCATGATTGCTATGTTCTCATGGAGAATTTGCTACCCATTGGTATACGATCCATTTTGCCCATCAAAGTAAAGAAGACCTTAACTAAACTTTGTTTCTTCTTCAAGGCAATCTGCAGCAGAGTGATTGACCCTGGAAAGTTGCCAGCATTGCAAACATAAATTGTTTTGATTTTATGTGAGCTTGAGATGTATTTCCCACCTTCATTCTTTGACATAATGATTCATCTGACAGTTCACCTGGTTAGGGAGACATAATTGTGTGGACCAACTTACATGAGATGGATGTACCGGTTTGAGTGTTACATGAAGATATTAAAAGGGTATATGAAAAATCAATCATGGCCAGAGGGTTGTATTATTGAGTGGTACACAGTCAAAGAAGCTGTTGAATTCTGTTCCGGCTACCTGTCTAATGTTGGATATTCCATAGGGATGCCAAAGTCTCGTCTCACAGGAGGAAGCGAAGGGAAAAGGATTACTAGATGTAAAATATTGACTATATAAAGCCAACAGATAGAGCAAGCACTTTTATATGTTTTACACAATGCCGTTGTGGTTGAGTCCTATGTTATAAAACACAATGAAATGCTCAAAAGTATGTACCTAAATAAGAATCAAAATTGGTTAACAAGAGAACACAATCGGT
Organism: Calophaca sinica; assembly: GCA_037113605.1. Taxonomy (NCBI): domain Eukaryota; kingdom Viridiplantae; phylum Streptophyta; class Magnoliopsida; order Fabales; family Fabaceae; genus Calophaca; species Calophaca sinica. The sequence continues at coordinate 73,075,579 of CM073731.1, read as the reverse complement.
GTTTTATAACGTGGCTAAGAAATCACATTTCTGCTGAGTTTGCTGTAAATCCTACCTCAGTTTCAGAAAGACTCAGATGGTTAGCGAGGGATCCAAGTATACATGTTATCTCTTACACCGGTTATTTGATGAATAAGTACACATTCTATACAATAGAACATCATAATCAGAGTAAAATACAAAATAGTGGGTTCACTCTTGTTGTAACATCCTGTTTTTCCAAATAATCTAGAATAATATTATAAGTATAAATTAAATCGGTAATTAAGTAATAAACCAGTGTTAAAAACCTTAATTTAGGGATAAAATAGGCTTAAGTGAGACCCATAAACCCTAGGAAAGCTATAGAAATCTTAGGAAAGGCCTAGAATACCCTAGGAAGGTGTGAAATTACCTAAACCTTCTAGAAACGTCTCTCGCGACGCGATGAGATTAACAAAGAACTCGTTGCGACACATGGTGATTAAGATCAAACCATTAGGATTTCACCACGTGTGCATCTAGAAGGACCCATAATGTTCCATCGTGACGCAATGGTACTTTGCCGAAGCTCACCTATAAATACCCCCTTCCACCCCTCATTTCCCTCGCACTAAACTCTCTTCTCTCTCTAGCTTTCTCTCTCTAGAATTCCTCCAAGGAGTAAGTAAGCTCTGCATTTGCCTCGAGTGAGGATTCTGTGCATCAGAAAACTCTTTGTTAGAAATCCTTAAGTCTGAGAGAAGAATAAAGTTTAGAGGAGTAGCTAAGGAAGGAGCGAGGACAGCGGTCGAGTGTCAAAGCTTAGGAGCTTAACCAGGAGTGCCAGGTGAGGGGAAAGATACCTTAATCACTAGGAAAAATAGGTAGTAGAGTAGTACTGTTAGCATGCGTAGGGGACCTCAACCCTACTAGGGGTTGATATCAACAACACCTCAGGAGAGGGGTTGCGGTACATGGTGGCTAAGGATAGTTGTCGTAGATCTATCAACCAAAATAGGTTTATGCTTGATATGGTTTATGTGCTTGTTTGACTTATGTGATAATGTGATTAGTTGACAGTCGTCTTGGCGACGCTAGGAATGATTTATATGCTGCTTAATTGCGATCGATTGACATTATGATTAATGTGTTGATATCTACGTGCTAGTTGATTTGATATAATACCTGTAAGAATGATTAATGTGTGGTCATAGTCAAGGGTGATGCGCTCTAGTTAGAGGATTTCGAATCCCTAGACGGTGATAACAAGTATTACCATCGACACTCTGTTTGTCAGTGGCGATAGCCGGGTCGGTGTACCCGAGGTTGGTGTACATGAGGTAGCTTGGAGTAGGTGAATGCAAACAAGCTCCAGGACCGACGGTACGAAGTGGTTTGGAGATAGTCGTTGACCTGTGGGATCTAAGGGTGGAGTGGTCATTTGATGACACTCCAGGACTCCACGTCTGACGGGGGGACAATCTTGGCAATTCCCGATATGGGGAATACCGTCCATTGTGCACGTGGACGATAACTTACTCCGGTTGTTAGAGATGGTAGTGTATCAGGATGTGTTCCCGAGACAACTAACTTATGTTATATTCCTCTGTACCCTAAGGTTGGTGATCGGTCTAGGGAGTAGGGTCGGTGATCAGCCCGCAATATTCAGTGGTCTGTTATTAGTATGATCAGTGGTTTATGTCGGTTTGTGGTATCAGAGTATGATGTGGACCGTGACCTTATGCTTAGGAGTCTGTGTGTGGTATATGTGGTATCAGTCATGTTGATGATTATTATGCCCGTACTATGCATGGTGATAGTTACTCTACCATGTTATTTTCCTGCTTGTTAGTGATTGATGAATGTCTTACCCCTTTGTTTCTTGTATTTTTCTATATTAAATTATGATGAATAATAGATGGACAAGAATAGCCTGTACTTAGAGCCTGCAGAGCGGGACCTAGCGGAGGTGACCACTACGGGAAGACTGCCTAGAGGCAGTGTTCAGATAGTTGTATCACGGCCAGCGTGTCCTTTTGTCAGCCCTTGTGGTGTGTAGGGTATATATATCTATATGTGTATATGTGTCATGCTTTGCGTACTCTGATAATAAATAAAATGTGTGTTTGCTTTAAGTTTGGACTGCCATAAATTGAAAATAAAGTAGAGCCCTGTCTAAGGGGTTGTTACATTTAGTGGTATCAGAGCAGTTCGTTTCTAACCGGACTGTGGGGTTGAGTCACTAGTCGTGTCTAGAGTCTAGTTGGGGTTTGGGTAGAGAGTCTGACACTAGTTTAGGAAATCCTAGTAGTGTAGGATATCCTGAGCCAATAGTTACATTTTCAGGTAATGCATGACTCGTCAAACGCGAAATGGAAGACGTAGAGACATCCCACTAGATGATAATGGAGGATTAGAGACTAATGGAAATGGAGGTGTAGAGAATCTGGTGTTAGCTATGCAATAACAGGCACAACATAACGCCCTACTGATACATCAGCAGGGGTAGTTACTGCAGCACCTGCTGAATCAGGGAATTGGAGGAGAGGTAACTGTTGATGCCAAACATGTAGCCTTTATGAAGAACAAACCTCCACAATTTCTAGGAGAGTATGATTCGGAGGGAGCAGAGTTATGGCTCCAAGAGGTGGAGAAGATCTTCGCGGCAATACGTTGTCGGGAGGATCGAAAGGTAACATATGCATCCTTTCTGTTGGTAGGAGGAGTGAAGTCCTGGTGGAGGAATAAACAACGAATGCTGGTGACTGAGGGAAGAGTCGTTACCTAGGAATTGTTACGAGCTTGCTTCTTAGGGAAGTACTTCCCAAGTACGCTAAGGCGTGAAAAGGAGAAGGAGTTCCTCAGTCTAAAGCAAGGAAAAAAGTCTGTGGGTGAGTATGCCGTGAGATTTGAGGCCCTAATTAAATACTCTAGGTTTTATCAGATGAACCCAGATAAGGAATGGATGTGCATACAATTTGAGGATGGGTTAAGACTCGGGCTGCGCAGATCCATGATCCCTCTCAAGATCAGACGATTCCCGGAGTTGTTGGAGAAATTATCGAGCTGGAAAATCTTGACAACGGAATGGAAAAAGAAAAACAGAAGAATGGTGGACCCATAAGGAATAATCGGAGGAATCAAGACGAGAAAAACAATCAAGGTCCTATAATCGTCCTGAGCAGTCACTCATGGCTGCTGGAAGTGAGAAATCAAGACCTATAAGATGTATGCGTTGCGGAAAAAGACATAATATCTGAGAATGTCCTGAAAAAGATCCTGTCTGTTATCGGTGCAAGAAACCAGGACATATTGCCCGAGATTGTAAACAAGAGGTAGCAACTGGATCTGAAGTAAAAGGGCAGATGGTCGAACCCACCGCCGCATCTAAACCAGCAGCATCATGTAGACCAGCAAGAACCGGATGAGTGTTTGTGGTCAAAGGAACTAAGTACTCAGTACTCATCATTAAATTTCGAGGACAGAATTTATTTTAAGGGGGTAGTAATATAACATCCTGTTTTTCCAAATAATCTAGTATAATATTAGAAGTATAAATTAAATTGGTAATTAAGTAATAAACTGGTGTTATAAACCTTAATTTAGGGATAAAATAGGCTTAAGTGAGACCCATAAACCCGAGGAAAGATATAGAAACCTTAGGAAAGGCCTAGAATACCCTAGGAATGTGTGAAATTCCATAAACCTTCTAGAAGGACGGAAACAAGATATTTTCGTGATACGTCTCTCGCGACGCGATCAGATTAGAAAAAAAATCATCGCGACACGATGGCGACTAAGATCAAACCATTAGGATTTCGCCACGTGTACATCTAGAAGGACCCAGAATGTTCCATCGCGATGCAATGGTACTGTCGCGACACGACGGAGGCCGAATCTTACCTATAAATACCCCCTTCCACCCCTCATTTCCCTCGCACTAAACTCTCTTCTCTATAGCTTTCTCTCTCTAGAATTCCTCTAAGGAGCAAGTATGCTCTGCACTCGCCTCGAGTGAGGATCCTGTGCATCAAAAAACTCTTAGTTGGAAATCCTTAAGTCTGAGAGAAGAGTAAGGTTTAGTGGGGTAGCTAAGGAATGAGCGAGGACAGTGGTCGAGGGTCAAAGCTTAGGAGCTTAACCAGGAGTGCCAGGTGAGGGTGAAGATACCTTAATCACTAGGGAAAATAGGTAGTAGAGTAGTACTGTTAGCATGCGTAGGGTACCTCAACCCTACTAGAGGTTAATATCAGCAACACCTTAGGAGAGGGGTTGTGGTATGCGGTGGCTAAGGATAGTCGTCGTAGACCTATCAACCAACATAGGTTTATGCTTGGTATGGTTTATGCACTTGTTTAACTTATGTGATAATGTGATTGGTTGACAATTGCATTTGCGACGCTAGGAATGATTTATATGCTGCTTAATTGCGATATATTGACATTATGATTAATGTGTTGATATCTATGTGCTAGTTGATTTGATATAATACCTGTAAGTATGATTAATGTGTGGTCATACGCCCTCTAGTTAGAGGATTGGAAATCACTAGACGATGATAGCAAGTATTACCGTCGACACTCTATTTGTCAGTGGTGATAGCCGGGTCAGTGTACCTGATGGCTGGTGATCGGACCGAAGGTACGGAGTAGTTTTGAGCTAGTCGTTGACCTTGAGGGACCTGAGGATGGGTGATCGGACCGAAGGTATGGACTCGGTCATTCTGATGAGGCTTCAGGACTCCACGTCTGATGGGGGGACAATCTTGGCCATTCCCGATATGGGGAATGTCGTCCATTGTGCACGTGGAAGGTACCTTACTCCGGTGATCAGAGATGGTAGCGTATCAAGATGTATTCTCGGGACAACCAACTTATGTTATATTCCTCTGTGCCCTGAGACTGGTGATCGGTCTAGGGAGTAGGGCCAATGATCAGCCCGGTAATATTCAGTGATCTGTGGTTTGTGTCGGTATGTAGTATCAGAGTATAATGTGGACCGTGACCTTATGCTCAGGAGTCTGTGTGTGGTATCTGTGATTTCAGTCATGTTGATGATTATTATGCCCGTACTGTGCATGGTGATAGTTACTCTGCTATGTTGTTTTCCTGCTTGTTAGTGATTGATGGATGTCTTACCCCTTCATTTCTTGTATTTTTCTACATTAAATTATGATGAACAATAGATGGACAAGAACAGCCTGTACTTAGAGTCTGGGGAGCGGGACCTAGCGGATGTGACTGCTACGGGAATACTGCCTAGAGGCAGTGTTCAAATAGTTGTATCATGGCTAGTGTGTCCCTTTGTCACCCCTTATGGGTGTAAGGTATATATATCTATATGCGTATATGTGTCATGCTTTGTGTACTCTGATAATAAATAAAATGTGTGTTTGCTTTAAGTGTGGACTGCCATAAATTGAAAATATAGTAGCGCCCTGTCTAGGTGGGGTGTTACACTTGTTGCTCAAGCTATGTATATCTCAAGTGCCAAAGACAGAAATCCCATATATGCGAATATGTCATAATTCGAGGTTGTTGAACACATATGGGAGTTGGATTTTGCGATGTTTCGGGTGCTTGTTGTGACATCCTAAGAAAATTAAGTGAATAAATAGAATAGTTCTAAAATGATAAAGAGGTTAAAAAGGGATATAAGGAGACCAAAATGCCCTTAGAAATCCTAGAAAACCATTAGAAATCGAAGGAATTGGAAATTGTCTAAAACATGTCCATCGCGATGCGACCCACACTGGTGGTTATGGCAGTGCAAGACACAAACAGAACATTCCAGACAGCGCTCCTAGCGACGCGATGGATTTGTCGTCGCGAGTCGGTTAGAAAGATGGAGCTCTTCTCCATGCCTATAAATAGACCCCTACCCCCTCATTTTAAACCATTTTCTTCCAAGGGACCATTGGGAGAATATGGGGGGAGCTTCAGGAGCGCTACGGGACGCGGGCAACGACGGTCTTCTAAGCCAGGTATGGGGAGATCTGAACTCTATACACTAGGGATAGTAGGAATAGGATAGGTGTAGAATAGGGAAGTAGGGTGGCCCAAGCTCTACTAGGGGTTGATGCCCCGACACCCTATGAGGGGTGTTGTGACTATGACTGCTAAGGATAGCAGTCAATAGTCCATCAACCATAGGAATAGTATTGTGTGAAAACCTTAGGGTAGAGAACTTATAATTGTTTGATGATTGTGTATATTATTTGATGATATGTTATTAGTATGTCGCCTAAGCGACGCTAAGATTAATTTGTGTGTTGATAATTGCCGTGTAATGTTGGTCATTTAACTATTTAATTATTATTGAATATTATATACTTACGCTAATGGTGTGGGGAAAATAAATAAACTGCTGGTTGAAATAATAAATAATCAGAGGCTGATAGGCTGAGCTGATAAGTGATGATGAGTTGTCAGGTACTGAATAATAAGTACTCATATACATAGCTGTGCTGTAATCCACCGCCGTACACATAGGCTGTGCGCGAGGCCAGGTGCCAGAGTGTGAGCACGATGCAGTCGGTATAGGACACGCCTGTCCTTGAGGATAGTCTGGGTCCGACAAGTCTACAGGTGACGGATGGCTAGCTACCATCCTGTCGGGACGTTGGGTAGCCTGGTCATCTTGACGGGGTACTGTTGTATCACTGTCCATAGTTCCGATCCCGAGTGTTGCCCCGACATCTGTTCTTATCGAAGAGCAGGGATGCACTCTTAGGGGTACGATGAGTAGGATAGGGGGATGGACAACTGGCTTAGTTTAGTCGCTGTAAACTATTAAGACAAAGTAGCTGAGGTGGGGCTACTTCTGTCCTAGTTGAGTTGTGTGGCCACGTAGGCATATAGATCTAAACTGCATGGTATGGGTAGTTAGGTGATGATCCTAACAGTTGATTGGGAGATGTGTGACCTATTCTTCACATGTTATATTCCTCTACTTTCCCATTTTGTTTGGTGTATAGTGTTCTTATCTCCTATGTTTTGTGTGTTGTTTGTTTTCTTTTCTATGTTTTATATATTTAGACCTTGAAGACTCACGAGGGAGTGAAGATGTCCCATTACTTCCACCCGTCAATGCTACAAGAGCCGAGCATTCCAGTATGGGGTGATTTTGAAGTATATTATCATGACATGGACGGTGACTGTTGGGAGATTGACTACAACCGTCATGTCGTTATCTATACAGGACTAGTTAGTATTTTCTTTCATATTCTGGGATCACTGAGGGCCTCTTTCGTAGGGGATTTTAGGATTGCACAGCGGTTACCCTTCAACCGCATGTGGCATGAACCTAGGCGACACTACCCTGCTACACCATCGTTATCTAGGTCTTTTAGTGTAGTCAGGGATAGTGTTAGAGTTAGGGGAATGCGTCGATCAGAGTCAACTATTCCCTTATGTTCTAGAGACCCATTGAGGACTTACCAACTTAGGTTCCAGGGACATCCTCACACAGGAGATTCCCCTCTTCCGCCACGATTTCGTATTAGGATTCCCAGACCGGGTCAGATGTAGGAGGTTTCTCGGTGGCTGTTGGACTTTTGGTTGTTGGACTTTTTGACTAGGGTGATACCTTTTTGTACCCATTAGGGTTTTGATATAGATGTATATTATTGTTTTGGAGGTTCCGAGGTTAGAACCCTTATATGTAAATACAACTTTGATGTATAATATAAATATAGTGAAAAGTTTCTTTCTTTTCTTGATTTCTATTATAACTATTATAATGCGCAATTATGGGATAATAATAATATAAATAAAATAAGGGCGCCACACCTGTGTTCTAATGTAAGTGGGTTCACAATAATTACGGTGTAGAAACGGATGAGTTGGGGTTCGTAAAGGTGAATTTCAATTAGTTTGGATATAAAGATGAGCCTTTTATTTTAGCATAGCAAGCTCGACAAGTATTTTATGTCACCGATCCATCTTATATGAATTGGTCCATTGTTTTGTTGACTAACAAAAAAATTGTTAATGGGATTGATGATCAAGCGAATGAAGTTACTGATATTGAGGATGACCCTTTCTTTGTAATACAATCACTGTTTGGTGAGGAAAGTATATCAAGAAAGGATGATACATATATTAGACATGATCATAAAAAGGGGCTTTGGATCAGTCAGAGGAAAAGAAAAAGGAAAAGAAGTTGACTTAATCATGTATGTAGATTGTGTTTTTTTAGTTAAATTTGTCTAATTACTTGTTAAATGATTCTTAATTATGAACTTGTTAAATTTCTCTAGTTAAATGACTATGAACTATTGTCTTTTACTTGTGTGTCTAATTTTTTTTTGCAGATAGCTAGATGGCTTCTTCCGGACATGAAAGTGATGCTCATGATAGCGATGTTGCGGTGGCCCAAAATGTGAAGCATCATCCCTGTGGACCGACTGTGAAGAAGAATATCATCTGAGCTAGGAGTAGAGGAGAGAGACCAATGGTAAGTTACTTACTAATTAATATAATTAGTTGTTTTTTTCTATTTATTATCTAATCTAGTGTTGTACACTTAATTTGTATAGGTTTCATGGAATGTTAGAGGTCAACTCATAGGCAAATGACTAGCAAATGTTACAGGTATACACAATCAGTTGTATTTTTTAAATGACTTTGTAAATATACTTACCCTAACATTTTGTACTTGTTAATGTATTTGCAAAATCATTTGATGTTGATGAGACCCATAAGGACATTATACTTAAGATTGCCGGAAAATCTCTTCGAAATTTCCGAACATGGTTGTCCAAGAATTATCTGAGAGATGAAAATGGCAATGTTAAATATGAGCCTCTGCCAAAATATGAATCAGTCATAGGAGTGGATGCATGGAGAGACTTTGTAGCAAAACACACTGAAGATGGTGAATTTCTGGTATACTTATATATGTCCCTACTTGTATACTTGTATATGTCTATACTTGTATACTTATATGTTTGTTCCTAAGCACATTTATATGTCTATATAGAGAATAAGTAATGCAAATCGGTAGAGAGCATCAAATCCTCCTTACCCATACAGAGGAGGGGTTAAGGGGTATCCCGACATTGAGGAAGATATGGTATGCAGAGTAACCCTAAATTATATGTAACCCTAAACCCTAAATCTAATTAACACTGATGAATTTCAATTTCTTTGTTAATATGTATAACTAAAGAAGACTGGAGAAGATGTATCGTTAGCATCAATTGATCGCCATATCTTGTGGATAGAAACCTGCCGCAACAAGGATGGTAAGATTGATCACCCTCTCCCCCACTATGGAAGTTGCTGATAGAATTGTAAGTATGATAGATTAATTAACATTTTCTTTTGCAATTTTCTTATGATAGTGATAATATTTAACAATCTTTGTTAATAATATTTGTGTGTCTCAGGAGATCCTATCACAACAGCCTATGTCACAAGGGGGTGTAACAGACATCCTTACCCAAGCCATACCGGTCAAAGAGTATCTTGGTCGTGTAAGGGGCGTGGGATTTGGTGTTTCTCAAAAGGCTATCTTCGGTGCACCAAAGCGCGGTTGAAAAGATGAAAATGAAGAGTTGAAAAGAATGGTAGCCCATCTCTATCGGGAGGTCCAGGAATTGAAAAATATGCAGAACAAGGGACCGGTAGAGACGGATCAGCACCTCAACGCCAGAGATAGCGCCAAAGATAGTTGCATTCTCAAGCCACACAAGGCAATAAATCAAATTACGTCAAAGTCTTGTTTGGTAGATTAAGTATTTGTGAATTGGTTACTCAAAGACTTGTTTGGTAGATTAAGTATTTGTGAATTGCATACTAGTTAGACTTGTATAGTGACTTGTGCTGGCTGGTATATGGTATTTTTGGTCGTTACAGGTATTAGATAAATTTTGGAATGCCCATATTTTAGGGGAGACTCTGCTAAAATTTTGTTAAAAATTCAAATTGAAGTATAAAAATATTCTAATTTAATATTGTTATGGGTCGGCCTCCGAGCTGGGCTCCTAACTGGATCACCGAGCTGAGCCGAACCAATCCAAGCCCTACATTTATGAAACTGGATGTAGATCTAGCGGTTCAGGCTGCATCCGATGATCGACGGCGGGAAGAGAAACGGTTGAGCAGACGTCCCATCTGAGTCCCATCATGTGGCAGAATGCCGAGTAGAGGTGCAACACGTGGAGTGTGACCCCCCGGACAAACAAGCTTCTGGTATACGCCCCCGACCTCAACAACTCGACTCGGATACCGACCCAAGAACAATAGGTAGACCCTCCGCCCTTTCGTGCAAAGAGTCTAGGGGGCTTGTGTTACGGGCCGGTCTCGAGGCGAGTTCTAGTGTGCTCACCGAACCGGGGCGGATCAGCTCGGTTCCTGCTTATCCGAGCTCGACGGATTGCCACCGACCTGAGGCGAGCCAGACCCGACCTCCGGTACGACTGCCCCAATGATAACACCGAGCAGGGCGGGGCGAGCCGGCTCATGACCCTCGAACCTTCTAGAAAGGGATACACCTGGAAACGATGCTTGGGGCCGTTGTCACTCCGTAGATTGAGGATCACGCAGCCAGTAGGCGACGGACTTGGCAGGTGCGAGATATCGGGAAGAGGGGCTGATCCTTGAGGCGTGAGGGAGGAGTCACTGCGCGCAAATTCCGGATCGGCGGTTTCCCTCCTTCTGCGCGGCTCCACTATATAAAGGGGGCTAGACCCCCCAGGTTTGACACTCTCCCTAAACCCTGAACTCATATCTATGATGCGAGCTCTATGCTCACCCTAAAAAGCCCTATCTAACTTAGGCATCGGAGTGCCTTTTGTAGGTACCCCCCCTGCCGGTCTGAAGGAGGAACGACATCACGCCCGGAGGAGGAGTACTCACCACAGTGCTCATCGCCCAACTACCAAGCAGAGGAGCAAAGGTACGACCTTGCACCATTTCGTGCATTAACAAATATTATTATGGATCTTGATTACTTAAGGAACCGGTGGAGGTAATGGAACTGGTGGAGGAACATGAGCCTAGTTTACCCACGGATAGATGCACTCTTATGTCATCTGAGGTAATTGAGCATTAGAAATTGTTCTCGTTATTTGTACGTATTGCATCATTGATTTATCATATCTAATATTTTGTTTATAAATTAATGGTTTAGGGATAGGGCATCGTAGAGTGTTCCTTGTTTTTGCCCTTATCGTCTCGACTGGTTGGTAAGGGCATTTCTTACACCGATTTAAGTATTATGTTGCACAATCATCCATTACCTCCTGGTTTTGTGAAAGTCAGAGTTGGCAATGCTTACGAGGCGGAAGCACCGTTGCCAACTCCACTTGGGGACGTAGGTATCAACAATGTGGGAGAGGCAGTAGGTACCTTTGTGGCATGGTCGCAGCAACTCGTAAGAGTAAGTGACATGTTATTTTTTAGTAAACATGATTCATAATCATATATTTATTAAATTACGTGGTCACTAACTATGTATCTTACTGAAATTAATGCAAAATATTTATGTACCCATACAATCCAAACCCAAGGACAAGGTTAAGGGCAAGGGAAATGGCGGATCTTGAACCAAAAAGTTAGGGGAGCCAAAATAATTCTTCATGCAAAAATCAAATATGTAATATTACATTATATATCTAAAATTTAAGTTGCAATGTAAACACAGAGTTGATGACAAAAATAATATTAAAGTAAATGACTAGAAAATGCTTTAAAGTGCTGCTCTGTGCTCTTTGAGTAACTTGAAATCATCAATAATTGATTCAGAAATAAAATTTGCAACAATCTCTCTTTCAATGCAAACTACCATGCTATCTACTAGAAAATCAGCCTCCATCTTATTTCTCAACCTAGTCTTGATAATTTTCATTGCCGAAAAAGATCTTTCAGTTGTAGCTATAGAAACCAGAAGAGTCATGATGAGGCGGAGTAGTCTATCGATCAAGTAGTAAACTTCTGACTTTTTTGTTGCTGCCAAACATGTACACAACTCCTGGATAGTTGATAAATTCTTCAAGTTTGATTCTTGACAGCATCTATAATGAAATGTTGAAGTTGAAATTGCAAATTAATCTTCTCCTGCTCATTGAAATCCATGGGATAATAATTTTCCACAAGAGTGCATATATTATCAATATTAAAAGCTTTGTAAGTATCCTTAGGAACCAAAGCAGAGCTTAGAGTTAACAAATTCATTGCTTGCTCGTTGAACCTGCTATTCAACTCTTGTAATTGTTTGTCAATGATAATAAAAAATACTTCCACTCTAAAATAATGCTCTGTTGTGATGTGATCCTTTTGGTGACAAGACCGCCCTTGTCTTGCTACATAAGGAGCATTCAATTGAGGAACCTAAATATCATGTTTATCACAAAAAGATATCACATTTTTCAACAACTTATCCCAACCATCTTCTCTCAAGTTTTGAATAAGTGCTTTTGTGGAACGAACTACATGCATGGCATTAACTACATCCTGAGATTGTTGTTGTAAAGCTTGAAAAAGAATATATGCTACCCCCATAATATCTCTCATCAAATGCAAGATCAATATAAACTCAAATGAGATCAAGCTATTGTAAGCATTGTCAGTATCCCCACGTTGAGAATAAGTTGATCCATCAACAATAATTTTTTCTAAAACAGAACAAGTTGCACCATACATATTTATCAAGCTACAAACAGAAGAGAAATGTGATCCCCAACGAGTATCCTCGGCTCGTTTCAAAGTACCAATTTGATTTGCCCCTTTACCAGTTTCAAGCTCATCAATCTCTAGCAACTGTGTATTTTCATCTAACCTGGCAGCTTGTAACTCATCATGACGCTTACTAGAAGAACAAACAATAATGATGATAAAACTCAACTTTGAAAAGAATTGATGAATTGGAATAACTTCTCATGATGCAGCAACCAAGGCAAGTTGTAACCGATGGGCAAACCAATGAATGTAGTATGCATAAGGACAATCATTCAAAAAGAGTGCCTGTAAACCATTCCATTCTCCTCTCATATTGCTAGCACCATCATACCCTTGACCACGGATGTTAGAAACATCAAGATTATGTCGAGAAAGTATAGCACATACTTCTTCCTTAAGAGTTAATGATGTGGTGTCTTTAACATGCGCAATATCAAAAAACCGCTCTTGTATAAATCCATTTTTATCAACAAATCTCAAAACAAGAGCCATTTGTTCTTTCTTTGATTCATCACGAGCTTCATCAACAACTACGCAAAATTTGGAATCAGCAATTTCCTCACGGATATGATTTTTCACTCTACTAGAAAGAATGTGTAAGATCTCTTTTTGAATTAGATGTGAAGTATACTTGGAATTATATGGAGAATTTTTTCAACACAACTTTTGCAACTTCATCATTATATGATGCTAAAAGTTTTATCATCTCAAGAAAATTACCTTGGTTTCTTGATTCACTGGTTTCGTCGTGACCCCTAAAAGCACATGCTTGTAGTGTTAAGTACCGAATGGTGTCAATTGAAGTCTTGAGACGTAGTCGATTCTTCACAATTTGGTCTGTGCTTTGCACATGAATTACATTCCTAATATGCCCACATTGATTCAACAAGTCTTGACAAGCCATCACTGCATTATTGTGTGGTGAGCAAGGATCCTTCCTAATGTGTTTAAGAAAAGCACAATTCTTTCCATTATTAACTTTCCTCCAACTTCTAAAACCTGTAGCAATGAAAACATCTGATCCAGGGCATCCTGGTCTTTTGCTAAAAATATAACAAAGTAAGCAATATGCAGCATCTTCTGAAGGTGAATATTCTAGCCATGAAGGAAAGAGGCTAAACCAAGTGTGTTGAAATCGTCTTGGATGGTCATCTTTACCAGAAAAAGGATAGTGTTCTAGATGCATTTGATATGGACCCCAATTTAGATAAGCCCTTCGTACTTCATCCATTTGATTTGGTGGGTATTGCCAAATTTGGGAGCGCTTTCCAGGATCACGTTCTAAAGAATTCCCATCATGTTCAACTCTAAGAATATTGGAAAGTTTCTTCTCATTTTCTTCAATTCTTGGCTTCTCAACACATTTTTCGGGTTCAGAAGTTGAATTTATATTGTCCTCATCTTTCTCACAAGCTTTCCTTTTGAAAAAAGAATCAATTCTTCTACTCTTGTTCGTTGTTTTCCTGACAGAAAAAAAAGTGTGACAAACAACACAGGCTGTGAGTTGAAATACGGGAAAAAATTCCTCTCCAACATGGCAACACCACCCATTAATCCAAAGTCAAAAAGAAAGGAATTAACTACACACACTTGAAGTTAATTACAATTTACAAGAAAAAGAAATACAATATCTTAAACTGAAAATTTATCTTCTATCTAGTAGCTTTGGTTGACTTCTCCCATTGGCAATTTGGCATAAAAAATGAGTCCGTCACGCTATTATCCCTTTAGACTCAATCATTTTCTTTCCCATTCTTCACTCATAAAACCCCTTAACACTTCACTATAATTCATTCTGTTAGGCATATAATAAAATCCCTAATTTATTATCACTTTAAAATCATTAATAGAAATAAAACATAATGGATTTAGTTATACAGAAATAGAAAATAATTAGTGGCTAACATACCTTGACCTTGACGCTGGAATGCTGGACCAAGCATGTGCATGACAAGGAAATTACCTTGGCTGGGGTGTGTGAGTGCGACAGAAAGAATGCTTGGAGTGAACTGAGATGAGCGGGAATTGTGGGGGGAAATACACAGTACGTGACATTTTGTGAGGTAGGGTATAATTAATATTGATGGGCTGGGCTTTTACTAACTTTTTTACTGAGCCTTTTTTACTATTTTCTATATGTAAATATATATCAACGTTTTTTTAAAAATGTCTGGGGGAGTTTAGGCTCCTTTCGGTCACTACAATGTTCCGCCACTGGGCAAGGGGAAGCAGCAAACAGTTGGGTCAGTTACATCCCCAGCAAAGAATGATCAGGGAAAATCTCAACTTTTCCCTTCCACATCTCCTGTTACAACCTTTTTTACGTTTCTTCAAGTCCATGCAAATAATAATCTGGTTTATGGAGCAACAGTGGATTTAAAAACTCCTCCAGAAGCTTTGGGGTATACAGACGAATTCCCCTTATCTCTCGGTGCCAAGGATGAACTGTCTGAAATTTTTACTTAAGGCGCTTGGATCAGTCAGACTATTATTGTTGTGTATATCAGGTACTACATTTAACTTTAAACTATACTTTTTTTTCATTGATTCCCCTAAATTAATATTGAAGTTATTGTTAATCCATTAATTTGTATACGTTTAATTTAAGGTACTTGTATTATGAGATACTGATCCCAGAAGGACAGACTCAGAGGTTTGTGTTCTTGTGTACACAGAGCACAGATTTGGCATATGACCTTATCGTGGTTAAAACATATATAACTAAACGCTTGGCACTAGCATGCTCTGAGTATGAGACATTGTTTTTGTCACCGTAAGGCGATACTGATTTTTGTGAAATGTGATTACTTGCTAATTAGGATTTCCTTAATCAACTTTTTCGTAGGCAACATTGGGTATTGTTAGCAATCAATCTCAATGCAAACACGGTGTACTATTTAGATCCATTGCAAAAGAATTTGAGCTGCCGTAAAAAAATGAAGGATACGTACGAGCAGTAAGAATCTAATATATAGTGTTAAATTATGCTTATTTTGAGTTTTGTGTGCTATGAATTTTGAATTTTGATGATTCAAAATGAATGATGTTTGTTTTTGCACTCAGGGCTTTGATGATTCATCGAGGACCTGATAGAAGTTCCAAGTCTCGAGTTTCCAAATCATCCACCGCAATTAACTGGATAACTGTAAAGGTATTTTGATAAATATTTATGTAGTTATTTAATTTGAAAAATTAAATCTATATTGATTTAATATTTTTAATTTTATAGTGCCCCAAACAACCAAACATCAATGATTGTGGGTATTATGTTATAAAGTATATTAAAGATATTATTGTTCACGACCAAATGGAAGTCCCAAAGGAGGTATTCAATTTGTTCTACTTTAATTATTCTTACATTTCACCATTCTTTCACTTTAATTCTAATATGAGTTATTTTTTATTTCGCAGTACTTTCCCGACTGTAGATACAAGTCATACTCTGATTCTCAAATTCTTGAATTAAAGGAAGAGTGGTGCTCCTACGTGGCAATAAAGTTTGTTTTACGTGTATAATCTTTGTGTTGTTGCATGTATATATAGTAGTATGTGATATGATGTTGGCCCATATGAGTCTTTGTTTGGTTATTACTGTTTTGTTATATATACATGTATGTTATTTTGGGATGTCAATATTTTAGGGGAGTGATAAAATTTTGTTAGAAATTTCTTTCAAATTAATATTGAACATTTAAATATAAATTGATATCATAGTTGTTTTTATATTTATGTTCTGAGGTTCATTGTTCATATATATTTTAAACCTTAAAATGTTCTCGACTTGAATAGTTCTCGGCCTCTAGCAATCGCATGCGGCAGCATAATAATAAAACAGTAAAAAAAAGCCAAATAGCCTGCGCTTCTTTGAAAAAGCGTTGTCTATTTTTTGATAATAGTCAGCGCTTCTTCAAAGAAGCGCTGTCTATTTTCATAATTAGACAACGCTTTTTTTGAAAAAGCGCTGGCTATTATCAAAGATAGACAACGCTTTTTCAAAGAAGCGCTGGCGGAAGAAGTGCTGTCTATTTTCAGAATTAGACAACGCTTTTTTTGAAAAAGTGCCGGCTATTATCAAAGATAGACAACGCTTTTTCAAAGAAGGGGGGTTGAATTGTGTTGAAAACTTTTTGCAAACTTTAAGTTAGAAACACTTAGAACACAAGTTTTTAAAAACTGTTTGTTTATAGGACGGTGGAAATAAACCGGACGCTGGAAAAACAGTTTGTGAAAACTTGTTTTTAACACAGCAAAGTAGAAATGAATAGAAAGCAGTAAAGCAAGAGACACAGAGAGTTATACTAGTTCACTACCAAACTGGTAGCTACGTCTAGTCCCTTCGTTCCTGAAGGATTTTCCACTATAATCAACCTGATTACAATTTCCTCAACAGTATTCTTCTGTCACAACTTGACAATACTCTCAACTTCTCAAAACGACTCAGTACAGTCGAGCCTTTGAGGATACAGCCTTATCTAGGCCAAAACAACTTTTACAAGTGAGTTGAAATACAGTTAAAAGTAACTCTCACAGAGAGGATAAAAGATTAAGCTCAACTATAGAAAAACTTTCTAAAAGAAAGGGTCGGACGCTGAGTTCAGTTCTTGTAGTCCAGAGACTTAGCACGAGACTTAATTGCTCACAGAAGCAGTGCTTGTTCTCAGTAAATGAAGTAATATTTCAGCAGAATTTCAACAAGCTTTTTCACAGTATCTCGGCACACTCTTCAATAGATACCATGAGGTATATATAGGAGTTCCAAGGATATAACCGTTACGGTAAAAATGGCTCCTTTCCATTGAGAGAGGTAAATTCAAAAAGCTGTCTCTTTCTTCCTTATCAGAGGATATCCCAGTAGTACATATTACCGTTTTCGTACTACCTTGCTTTTCACAATTGCTTGTACGATATTTGTCTTTTAGCTAAAGGTGTCACCTTTGATACCTCGTACAACAATTTTAGCGCTCAGAATCAATTTCGAAATTCGTTCCAGAACCTTCTGAGAGGAAGAGCAGCAACGTGACTAACACGTGATTTGAAATGAAGTTCAGATGCTCGCTCAGACTCGGAAGTTCGGACGCTTGTTCAGAATCGGAAGTTCGGACACTAGTAACAATTGGATAAGCCTAGTGTCATAAAGACAAAATTCCAGACGCTCACAAGGATGAGCCGGATGCTGACACATAGAATGTATCCTTCTCTTGAGAATTACTTTCTTCTTACTTGAATGGCTTAGAATATATGTATTATTAGTATATGCACACTTCAAGAAATGTTAGAACATAAATTGTTCTCTTGTGAATACTTTGTTATCATCAAAATTAATGAGGGTCTAAATATCTCAATCGTTTAGGTTCCAACAATCTTCCCCCTTTTGATGATGACAAACATCTAAGGTAGATGAACAATTTAGTTTAAAAAAGACATCAAGGGTCTCCCCCTGAATTTAACAGTTTAGATATATATGAACAATTCAGGTATTAAGGCAATTATTGGTAAACAAATTCATTTAAGTGATTGCGAGAAGAAAAGAAATCTGTAGATGTATCAGAGCATATATTTAATAAAGTGAGATCGGATGCTGATTATATACCAAATAGATTGATTTAATCAAATATATTTCATTTTACCAAAAAAACATTATAAGAGTATTAGAACAATGAATATTAGCACACACAAATGCTATGTATGAAATGCTATGCATGATACTTTAGTTTCAGTGTATCCATCGGACAGTGAACATCAGATGGTGGATTATCGGATTTTCACATGTTTAGTATACCTTTCTTTCGTGTTCATCATACCTTTCTTTTACTCCCCCTTTTGTCATCAGACAAAAAGAGTGTAAAAACACATCATAGTCAAAATAAGACATAGAAAAATTTGAATAAAAGGCAGAGAATTAGATCAAAAATAGTTATATATATAAGTGTATCAACCAAATAGAACAGATTTTATATAACACACAAGAAAACAAAATCAAGGGTTTTGAAGAGGTGGAGGTGGGATATTGAGACGTTCATAGAGTAACTTCAATGCAGTCTCCAGCTGAGTGACCCTCTAGTTTGTAGCCTTCATTTCTTCAAATTCTGCTTTGGGAATGGTGACCATCTCAACTGCAGAAGTAGAAGTGGAAGGTCCAGCTTCTGGTACAAGTGCAGACTTCATCTTCTGATGCTCTGCTAGCACCCAGTTGGATATCTTCAGTCTCAAATCCTTCTTCCTTTGAGCTCTTAAAAAGAATGCATCATTTGGTATAAACCATTTGATGAAATTTCCAAGTTTTCTGAGCTCTGATTCTGTCTGAATCTTCCGTTGATTCTTCACATCTTCTGGATACAGCAAATTCATGAAGATGGTTTCTCTGTGAAGAACAACATCAGCAGTGTAAGAGTCAAACCTATTCCCAGCGTCTTCTCCCCATAAATTTCTGATAAAGACACTCAAAGCTTCACAGGTGAAGGAGAGTGCTTCACTTTCTGCCAGGTAAATTCTTCTCAGATTTTCCCTGTCATCTTCTTCTAGCACTAGGGGGTCGAGGCATGGTAGTATGGCTTTGTCTTTCCAAGACTCAGACCATTGACTCCAAGTGAATCCAATGTCGAAGTGCTTGGTCACAGCAGCCCATTGGTCATATATCTTCATGCAGTCAAGAGATCTGATTACTGAGCATCTGAACATATCATCGAAATACACAGTTCTAAGATTGATGTCAGTAACTCTGCTGATTGTCCCGACAGTTGGAATAGTATCCTTCTCAGCATTACAATAGCTGAGGAGCCGCTTCTCCATTCATCTTTCTTCGTAGAAGTCGTAAAACCTTCCGGCATGATCCTCGTGAGATCTTGGCACCTAAGTCGGGAGAATCCCTTAATATTGTACTTTGTAGGTGCCTTCTCATATTCCTTTAGCCCGATCTTGCTGAAAGGCTGCTTGCCCGGAGCAGGTTCCTTCCGTTTCCCAGGAATAGACCTAGGTAGCCATCTTTGTCTATCTGGTACTATCTTAATAGAAACAGATGATGGGTCTCGATATTGTCTTATGACTTCCAGCCTTTTCTGCTCAAGACAGTGTGCCATAAAGGCAGCTTCTTCATCTGTGATCCACCTTCCACATTCTTCCAACGTGAGCGGTTCAGATTGTGGTAGGGATCTAGGAAGATCAACAGAGAAGGGAATTGCTCTGCTTCCGGATGCTGGTCTCAACCTTCCTTTAAAAGACATTTGGAAGTGGTCTTCTCCATCCTTGAAGGTTGCACTTATTGGAGCAGCAATTTCCAATCTGGCAGCTCCAGAGGTGAAGGTTTTTAAATGCCATGTGGATGGACGATCGTAGATACTATGATATATCTCATACTTAACAAACTGTGGTTTGTATGAGATATTCTTCTTTCCACCAGCATCTGTAGGTCTAAGGGTAAGGGTAAGTAAGGTAGGAGTGGCTTTGGTGATTTTGTAGGCTTTTGGTGAGTAGGGTTTGAAGGGATTAATGGGAGGTATTTTGAAAAGGAGGTTAAAAGGATGAGAATGAAGCTTGGAAATGTATGAAGTGAGGGAGTTATATGTGGAGGTTTGAGGTGAAGAGATGGTGAGTGAATTGGTTTGTGTTTGGGTAAGGTGTTTGGGAGTTATGGAGGTTTTCTGTACACGGGTTTGAGTGTTTGGTGGTTGTGCAACAGATATTGGTGGAGCAGGAATGGTATCATCAGATGCAAAAACAGATACAGGCTCATCAGAAGAAATCAGTACCTTTGGTTCAGGTTCAGATTGCCTGACCAATCTTTTGAGCTTCATGCAGGAGCGATTCTTTGGAGCGGGCCAGCTGAATTTCCTTCTTCTGTTGACCGGACGCTGAGACTTGCTTCTCAGCTTCTGGTTTGCTCCTTTTTCTCAGAACCTGACTGATGGGAACTCGGTCCTCATCTTCTGGTTCTTCAACAGTAGGTGCAGGAGCCACCTTCTGTTTTGTTCTTCTGGTCTCTCTTGAAGGAGACTCAACAGTTCTTTTCACACCAGTCATCGAGCTTCTGGTGGTTTTCTTTTCAGCTTCCTCTTCCTGTTGCTCTGTTTTCACCTTCTTGATCATTGACCCAGTGATCAGTTTCATTCTGACCAGACTGTTGACTCCAAAGGTGTCTGGAATCACAATACTATCAGCACCAAAATACTTCACCTTTTCTTGATCCGTAAAGCGATCGGCTTGTTTATAACCAGACCCTTGACCATCATTCTAGTGAGCAGAACACCATAAGGAATGCACTTGTAGGTGTTTTTCTTGTCAGCAACACCTTTCCTTGAATTTACTAGTGCATTAATCAGGTTGTTGTAGATCAACCTTGGTAAGTTTACCTTGTTCCCAGCCATGAAGTGTCTCATGATGAACTTCTGTTCATAGTTGACTATGTCACTAGAGCCAGCCTTCAACAAGACGCTCTTGGTGATTATTTTGTGAAGAACTCTGAAATGACTCTTCAGATTCTTTGCAGTAGGAGTTTCACCAGATTCTTTCAACTGCTTGTAGTTCTCAAACAGAGCATCATTGACCTTCTCAATGCCATGAAATGCGTCAGCCCAATCTGTATAGAAGACGATACCTTCACATGGACAACCAGTGACTTCAGAGATATTGTTGACAGTAAAAACAAACTTGTAGCCTCTCACGGTTCCTTCAAAAATACCGCCTTTGTGTAAACGAGCATTGCCCCAAAATTCTTTGATCGCAGTCACTAGAACCTCAACCTTATTCCAGAAGAAATAGTGTTCCCAGCCCATTGCCTTGAAACCATTGTAGAAGTCGAAGCCGTAGAGTTTGAAGTTTTCCAAATCAACTCGATTTTCCAACAAGACTTTTCCTTCAGTCGTGGTGTCGTAGATAGTCGTATACTCAGAGGAAGTTACACCAGCCATGGTTGCAGATGAGAAATGGAGGCGATGAAGGTTTTAGGGTTTAAACACACACACAGAGATAGAGAGAAAAAGAGAACGAGTACGATTTTGCAGAAAACACAGAGTGGAGCGAAAAATGTGGAGTTGTGGGAAAGTTAATAGAGAATGGTACAGTTCTTTTTCAAAATAACGCTTCGTATTTTCTTATAAAAATAAATCAAAAAGAAAAGAAAATAAAGATTCGCCTTTTTATTAGATGCAGACGCCAAAATAAAAGTAAAAGATTTTATTGAAAACGTAAATAATCATGACTCAGTAGATATGATGAGACGCTTGAATCCTTAACACTGTGACACGTGTGGGTGTGCTCGGACGCACGCAACCGACTTACCGGTTGATGAGTCATGATGCATATGACAGATGCTTATGTCATGTCAGATGCTGAGATTTAGTTTATCATCAGACGCTGAGATTAATCATTCTTCTATAAGATGAAAGTTTAAATTTCTTCTTATAAAATTGAATCTATCTTCAACAAGGGGTTTTGTAAATATGTCAGCCCACTGATGATCAGTGTCTACAAATTTTATTTCTAAAATACCCTTCTGAACATAGTCTCTTATAAAATGATGCTTAATCTCAATGTGCTATGCTCTAGAATGCAATATAGGATTTTTAGTAAGACATATGGCGGATGTATTATCACAGAAGATAGGAATGTTACTCTCTTTTATCAAGTAGTCTTCAAGTTGATACATCATCCACAGAAGTTGAGAACTGCAACTTGTCAGCCGAGATGTATTCAACCTTTGTTGAGAGTGCAATTGTGCTTTGCCTTTTGTTTGACCAAGACACAAGATTAGCTCCAAGGAATTGGCGGCCTCCACTTGTGCTCTTTCTTTCAATTCGATCTCCAAAGAAAGTCAAGATCACGTAAACCTACTAATTTGTAATCTTTTGATTTCTTATAAAGCAAACCAAGATTAGTAGTTCCTTGCAAATATCTAAATATTCTTTAACAAAGACTTAGGTGTGATTCTCTAGGATCCGATTGAAACCTAGCACATAGACAGATGAACATAATATCGTGTCTTGAAGCCGTAAGATAAAGTAAAGATCCAATCATACCTCTGCATGCTTCGATCTACCTTCTTACCAATTTCATCTTTACTAAGAGTGCGGTAGGATGCATAGGCGTACACATAGGCTTGCAATCCAGCATCTTGAATTTCTTCAATAATTCTTTGATATATTTGCTTTGATGAATATAAATACCATCACTGCATTGCTTGATTTGTATTCCAAGGAAGAACTTTAATTCTCCCATCATGCTCATCTCAAATTCAGCCTGCATAAGCTTAGAAAATTCTTTGCAAAGGCTTTCATTAGTGGCTCCAAAAATGATATCATCAAC
Source organism: Calophaca sinica (assembly GCA_037113605.1). Lineage (NCBI taxonomy): Eukaryota > Viridiplantae > Streptophyta > Magnoliopsida > Fabales > Fabaceae > Calophaca > Calophaca sinica. The sequence goes on along the minus strand of CM073731.1, from coordinate 73,052,639 downwards.
ATAGATTTGAACAAGTATGAAATGCTTGTTTGAGGTTTTTCTGAAAAGGGTAGTGTCAACTAAACCTCTTGTAAATCCATTTTCCATTAAAAAGGAACTTAGTCTATCATACCATGCTCTGGGAGCTTTTTTAAGACCATATAGTGCCTTTTTAAGTTTAAAAACATGTTCTGGAAATTTAATATGTTCAAAACCAGGAAGTTGTTTAACATAAACTTCCTCAGTTATAAAACCATTTAGAAAAGCACTTTTCACATCCATTTGATATAGTGTTATCTCATGATGTGCTGCAAATGAAAGTAAAATGCGAATAGCTTCTAGTCTTGCAACAGGTGCAAAAGTTTCAGTGAAATCAATACCTTCTTCTTGTGAGTAGCCTTGAGCAACTAACCTTGCTTTATTTCTCACAACTTTACCATCTTCATCAAGCTTATTTCTAAATACCCATTTAGTACCAATAGCTTGCTTATCTTCTGGTAGAGTGACTAGCTTCCATACATCATTCCTTTGGAACTGATTTAGCTCATCTTGCATAGCTAGAATCCACCCTTCATCTTCCAAAGCTTGATCAATCGTCTTAGGTTCCATCTCAGAGAGAAGTGCAAAGTCAGCATGCTCCTTGAAGGAGGATCTGGTTCGTACTTTGTCACCAGGTTCTCCTATGATTTGATCTTTTGGATGATTGGTCTTGTACTTCTAGCTTTTTCTTGCTTCAGCTTCCGCTTGAGTAGAATTCATCGTCTTGTCACCACCAGATGATGAAGATGTATGTTCACCGTCTGACTTGTCGCCGAGGTTTAATTCTGAAAATAACTCATCGAGCTCTGACATAGCAGTGTCAGGCTTCTTATCATCAAACTTGACATGAATGGACTCTTCAACTGTCAAAGTTTCTTTGTTGTATATTCTAAAAGCTTTAGATCTTTCAGAATATCCCAAAAAGATTCCTTTGTCAGCCTTGGAATCAAACTTACCAAGCTGATCTTTAGTATTCAAGATATAACAAATACAACCAAAAGGATGAAAGTAAGAAATGTTTGGTTTTCTACCTTTCCACAATTCATATGAGTCTTATTCAAAATAGGTCTTATATAAATTCTATTTTGAATATAACACTGTGTTCTTTATCGCTTCGCCCAAAATGTTTTGCAATATCGGCTTCATTGATCATGGTCCTGGCCATTTCCTGGAGGGACCTATTTTTCCTTTCTACAACACCATTTTGTTGAGGTGTTCTAGGAGAGGAGAAATTGTGGGAGATGCCATTTTCTTCACAAAATTTTTGAAAGTTCTCATTTTCAAATTCTCCCCCATGATCACTTCTAATAGAGGAAATACAAATGCCTTTTTCATTTTGAACTGATTTGCAGAAAACAGTAAATACTTTAAAAGACTTATCCTTGTGGGCAAGGAATTTAACCCATGTCCATCTAGTAAAATCATCAACAATGACTAAACCATATTTCTTTCCAGTTAAAGAGGCTGTCCTTGTGGGACCAAAAAGATCAAGATGTAAAAGTTCAAGTGGTCCAGAAGTTGAAACAATATTTTTTAAATGAAAGGAGGTTTTAACTTGTTTTCCTTTTTGACAAGCCTCACAAAGGGCATCAGATTGGTACTTAAGATTTGGTAAGCCTTTAACAAGATTGTGCTTGTTTAATTTTGAGATTAACCTCAAGTTGGCATGACCTAATCTTTTGTGCCAAATCCATTGCTCATCTTCAACAGACATAAGACACTTGACATCTTGTTTTTCAAGTTCAGAAAGATCAACTTTATAAACATTTTGTTTCCTCTTTGCTGTAAAGAATATAGATCCATCGTTTTTGCTTTTTACTAAACATCCAGTTTCTGTAAAGATGACTTCATAACCATTGTCACATAATTGACTTATGCTCAATAGATTATGTTTTAGTCCTTCAACATATAGAACATTATCAATAGAAAGAAGAGAGCCTTTACCTATGCGACCAATTCCAACTATTTTATATAGGAGTTCCAAGGATATAACCGTTACGGTAAAAATGGCTCCTTTCCATTGAGAGAGGTAAATTCAAAAAGCTGTCTCTTTTTTCCTTATCAGAGAATATCCCAGTAGTACATATTACCGTTTTCGTACTACCTTACTTTTCACAATTGCTTGTACGATATTTGTCTTTTAGCTAAAAGTGTCACCTTTGATACCTCGTACAACAATTTTAGCGCTCAGAATCAATTTCGAAATTCGTTCCAAAACCTTCTGAGAGGAAGAACAGCAACGTGACTAACACATGATTTGAAATGAAGTTCAGACGCTCGCTCAGACTTGGAAGTTCGGACGCTTGTTCAGAATCGGAAGTTCGGACGCTAGTAGCAATTGGATAAGCCTAGTGTCATAAAGACAAAATTCCAGACGCTCATAAGGATGAGCCGGATGCTGACACATAGAATGTATCCTTCTCTTGAGAATTACTTTCTTCTTGCTTGAATGGCTTAGAATATATGTATTATTAGTATCTGCACACTTCAAGAAATGTTAGAACATAAATTGTTCTCTTGTGAATACTTTGTTATCATCAAAATTAATGAGGGTCTAAACATCTCAATCGTTTAGGTTCCAACAAGACAGATGAAGCATTTGAATATCCGATTCTTGATCACAAGCCTTGGATCTTCAATGGAAGAGGAGAAAACTTGAATACGGTCGTTAGAATTAAGAAAGCCAAAGATCGTAAATCTCGCATCAGCATATCTGTTTATAAGTGATTGGATAATTGTATTTGCCTTGTGGTGAGTCTGCTTCTCCTTGTGGTGGCCTTGCGAAGTGCCTGTCGCCCCACAGTGAGTCAACATTAGCACTTTCTCCAATTTTGCGCATTCACTAGTGATGCAGTGCAAAGTGGCTAAACCAAGCCAACCGATAATATCTTTTTTGTTTTTATTTTTAGATAAATTTTATCATTTGATTTGTTTCACTTTTATTATTATCCTTTCCTTTTTTTAGGAACTAACAGTTTGTTAGGATTTGCTTTGCATTAGGATTTATCTTGTTAGGATTTGTTTTGCATTAGGTTCTATCCTTTTATTTCCTTTATATATTTGTTTCCCAAATACATTGGAAGTAAGTTTTTGAATTATTAATGAAAATCGAGATGCTTTTCTCAAACCCTTTGTGTCAATTCCTCAGTATTCTTTGAATCAACAAGTTTTGATACGTTTGTCATTTTTCCATCACGTACGCTGCATCAACTAGGCAATGAGGCTGCTCGCTGGGCGAAATTTGCTCAACTTTGGGCTTCAAAATCTACAATAAAACATGTCTAAAATAAACAGCAATGCCAAGGAAAATATTTGTCTCTAAAATAAAAGAAAGGTTACCAATTACACTATTTTAACCCTGAAATATTCTGATAACACCAATATTGCATCATTTTTATAAGGATATTAGAATGTGATTTGAATAATTATTGAATATTATCAATTGAAATTCACTCTCTTTTAATCTAAATTGTGAAGAAATGGAAAATTGGGTAATATGGTGGTCAAATACAAATTTGGGCTTTGAATATGCCCAGAATGCTAAGTACGGCCTTCGCATAATATAATGAAGCATGTCCATACTTACCTGAAGCAGCAATTAGCCACGAGCGGGCCTCATGCGCGTCCATGCGCTCCCCGGATAGCTGGTTGGTATTTTAATAATATCTGGAGCTGTAGATATCGGATTAAGGCGTTCTTGGTGGCGTTGGAAAGCTAAGAGAATTTCCTACAACTTTGTCACAAATTGGATGGAGCACGACCTTTTCATCACGGAGCACGGCCTCTTCATCATGGAGCACGGCCGTGCTCAACCAAAAATATCAGAAAATCATGTCGGTAAGGTCGGTGACGCGTAAATAGGCTGTAAAGGGAGCACGGCCTTGGAGCACGGTCGTGCTGGTGCCGTGCTGAGCCCAAAATTTTGCCTATAAAATGAACGCTCAACAAAACATTTGAAAACCCCCCGAGATTGATTCTCTCTCAATTCTCTTCTTCTCTTGTTACCTTCTAGTCTTATTTTGTTTGTTTTCTTATATTATGTTGTGTAACTACTCCCGTCACTGAGGTGATGGGGGATCTTTTACTTTATCTATGGTATCTTTATGATTTATAATATAAGTGTTTAAATCCTTCTGATTAAATTATTCCTGGTGATATTTCTTTAATATAAGGATTGGCCATTCTTTACATAGTTGATTAATTGTTCGGCGATCGTACCTTGAATTAATTAATAGAACTCTAGGATTAATTGAATCTGCATGCTCTGTCGGATCAAGAATTGCGTGTTCATTTTCGGTCAATCATTGAATTAGTAAATCTATTGATGTTTTATGCTCTTTCTATTTACTTGCTTTGCATGATCAAACAAAGTAATAAATTAGGAGGAAGACTGTTAACATTGCATGATTGTTGGGTGTTAATAGCTTTTGAATAGATGATTGGTAATCAGTAAGAATTGTTACTTATGTTATAAATTAATCAAATACACAGATATAAGTATTAGTGAACCCATTACCTTAGTGCTTTTATTATCTAAATTCATTTCTTTAATATTTTACAATTCCTTTTCTACTTATTTTTATGCGCTTTTTGTTTAAGTTCACTCTAACCATTTGTCTAAATAACAAATTGATCTAAGTAGAGCAGTAATCATTTCAATTCCTTGTGGAGACGATAATCTTTTATACTATAACTTGACAAGATCGTATACTTGCGATTTTGACCGAACAAGTTTTTGGCGCCGTTGTCGGGGAGTTATTAATGATATTGATCGAAATGATTAATTGTTAATTTAGACTCTTTGTAATTATTTTTATTTTTCTTATTTTATTTTATTTTTATCTTTTATTTTTTTTTCTCTTTCTTGTCATTTTAATTTTATTATCACCTCCTATATGGATGGTTTTTCCTCCTACAAGGACGGTTAGCTTTTATTTTTATATTTCGTCTCCTGGTTGGAAGACTAGATTTTATTTTGTGTAGTGTCTCCTAGTTGGAAGACTAGATTTTCTTACTATTTTATTACTTAAACTTATTATTTAGCGTCTCCTGGTTGGAAGACTAGATTATTTTTTTCTTTCTTTTAATTTTTCTTTTCTTCTCTTTAAAAAAATGGATTCTCTTTTCGTTTGTGAGTATTGTGGTATTTTAACAAACACTACAGATGCAAGCCACAAATCCTTAGAGAATCAAATATCAATTTTGGTTCAATTGATAAACCAAAGGGAAAGAGAGACCTTTCTTAATCAACCAGAGCCTAAAGGTGAAATCATCATTTCTGAGGATGATGTTTAATGAAGGTACTGAGTCCGACATTTGGTCTCAGACGGAGTCTGACATTCATGCCATGCTTCACATTTGGCCTGAGGCTAATTCTGACATTTGGCCTGACACTGAGTCAGATACTTGGCCTGAAACTCACTTTGAAACTTGGTCTAAACCAGAGGTTGAACCTAAGCATGACTCACAACCATCCCTGGAAAAAATTGAGGTTCTCGCAGAAGAGAATGATTCTAAGAAGAGCAAGAAAAACCTCCCAGTTTTTTAATGAAGAGCAACAGATGGAAACCCCAATTACTTTGGGACAGACTCTCTCAGTCAATATTGGTAAGGTAGCCATTGAAGTTCACAAAGGAAAGGTAACTATTAAATCTGGCAAGGAAGAGGATATTTCACATTTTCTGAATTTTAACCCCTCTCCTTCAATTTCTATTTACTATATTGATGATGTGGTTGCTGTTAACAATCCTCCTTTAATTTCTTGTGATTTTATCAATAAGATGGTGGTTGTTAATAAGTTTGTTGACTTAAGAATACAGGATCCTTTAAAAGACATTACTAACCTGCAGGATCCTAGCATATTGGTGGAGGATTGCAAAATAAAGATTGCTTCATTCCATGAGTATCCTCCACCACCAAAAAGAAAGAGGATAAGCAACTTAAACCACATGGTCAAGAAATGGCGAAGAGGGAATGTGCTAAATGTGTAACGACCCGTTTCCGGACCGCTACCGAGCTCAATATACCGAGCTCGAGTTACCGAGCTCAACACACCAAGCTCAACAAAACCTATATGAGATGTGTTTTTAAAAACAAAACTCTTGTGCCTTTTAAAAATACGATATATTTTTTTTTTTATAAAACCAACTCGTGCACATCAGAGTAATTACAGCTTTTCGAAACATGGTGCAACTAAGACACAAGACTTAAATTCAAATAAAACATACAAGTATAACATACATATATATATATCACTCGAAATAATAATGTATACAAAATACAGAGTAGCAAATGTGCAAAGAAAATACACCTAAGGTACGACAACTTCAAAAGAGCCATCATACCCTGGGGATACTTTCGGCAGACTCCCACGCAGGGGGCTGCTCCAAAAGTAAGACCACCAGTCTACCCTGTAGCAACAACAACACTGCCCAAACTGGTCACGACCTCGAACACAAAAGAAAAACAAGTACAGTCCTCAGAAAAACAAACATCCAACAAATCAACAATCACGACAGATAGAGGTCGTCACTCGGGTCCTCGTCGAGATCCTCCTCAGCATCGCTTCATCGCCGAGTTACTCGCGCTTCGACATCGCCTGGGTAACCGCTATGGATTGAAGGCACCACGGAAAGGGTCAACTTCTCAACAATTCAAGATAAGCTCGACATAAATATAAGCAAACAAAGAAAGTATAACATTCACCGACGTGACTCGACCATCTCACTCTAAACTCGACACAACTCACAAATCCATTTTCTCTCGACTTGACAATTTTCCTGAATGCACACGCCTGCATCAGATGTCGGAAAGTCCAGCCGAAGCCTTGGGATCCTCGCTCTCCCTAGATACTAACTCAGTCCCGTGAGCGTGGCGACGTCTAGTCAATCTCCGTAAACAAAAAGGGGACCTAGCACCCTCGCTTATCCGGTCACGGCTCAAAAACGTCATACGACTCACCTAGCTCGCTCACTCGATGAACAATTCGCCGCATACGATATTCAAAGAGTTAAACACCAGATATTCAACCGCATGTCAAATAAAAGAGTAAGCTCGACATGAAGAAACGCAATTCAACATGCAATACACACTTCACGACATATATTCAATCACATATTAAATACATGCAAAACTCAATCATATCACAACATTTCATCTCGACACAAATCAGTAATTCCATACACAATAACATAACCACATAGAATATGAAATGCCCTTATTTAAGGACTTATACAATAAAGCCTTAGAGATATCTAGAAGTAGCCCTTACGCTAGCATACTACGAAAGTAATAATGTGAAGCGCCCTTACCGAACTCCAAGTTAATGCTGCTCGACAACGACCTCGACACAGCTGTCTTCAAAGAGCTCGACAACGACTTCTCTTACTCGATCTCGACACGGCTGTCTTCAACGAACTCGACAACGACTTCGACACGTACGCTTCTCAGTCGACCTCGACACGCATACCTCGCTCGATTCTCACGCTCACGCCCTTGATTCGCTTTCCGCACTTTGATTCTAATTCACTCGATCTCGGGAATCAGACTTCCTAAAACAAACACAACTCAGATCGATCTATGGTTTCCAATACATCTAATACTCTCTTCCCCAAACTCAACCACAACCCAGAAAAAATATAATACTCAAGAACTGAAAGATATTTTTCCTCTAACACAAAGTTAGGGATTTCGATCAAAATTCATGGAAAAGTTATCTGATGCTTCAACAGATAGATCGACAACAACAATAATCAGAAGCAACGAATGAGAAACAAGAAAATCGAAATGAACCAAAAATGGAGTTTTCTGGGCACTGCCGATTGCAGAAAATCAGAGAAAGAAATTTGTTTTACAAGCCCAATTAATCGGTTAAAAAGATAGGTATTATTATGAATAAGAAAACCCATCAATTTGATATGATTTGGAAGCATAAAACTGGTTAAAAATGGAAGAAGAATTAGCGCTAAACAGTAGCACAGATGAAAGAAAATCTGTTCTTCATACCTCAACGGTGATGGTCGATCGCACAAGATATGGGTCGAGAAGTTGATGATGAACAAGATTGATGAAGAAATCTTGTGCAGTCTCATTGAACTCACGGTTTCGCTGATGAAGATTTTGAAGAAAACAACGAAACACAGAGCGTAAGGAAGGAAGAAGAAAGAAGAAAAGAGAAATGAGTGAAACGGCTGTGGTATACAAATGGCGAGATAGGGGTATAAACGTAACTCCACCTATAAGATGCCAATCCCATCAATCATCTACCCGTTAACTCGTTCTCTCATAATTACCCTCTACTCGACGGCCAACGACAAGCCGACAATGTAATAATTACAAACAATAAAATAATAACGCTGAGTAACGCTCAAATAATACGAGGTATCATCTCGACACGATGTCGACAAGAGTACTCGTGCAAACGCATAAGGTTCTAACACGAGTTCAGAACGCGGTCTCCTCACCGACTTGCGCCCTCATCGCCAGACGCGACTTCATCATCTCGACATCCGACTCTCCTCATTTCGGCGGCTAGTGCACGTGGTCTCATCACCGACAAAGATCTCGCAAACGATCTAGTCACGGATCTCGACACAAGGTCTTGGTCGAGGTCTCGATACGCCATCCTAATACGATGTCGATCTCGCCCTCAGGTGTTACAATCTCTCCTCTAAAAAATTTCGTCCTCGAAATTGCAAATAAGGTTCTTACCTCGAGAAAAGTTCAGTGGTAATCAATCTTCATCTTCCTCCAGCTCCCAAGTCGCATCTCCCGCCTTCGATCCCACACAACCTTGACAAATTGGATCTCTTTGTTCAAGAATCGCTTGGCTTTCCGATCAACGATCCTTGCCGTGACGCTTCAAAAGATAAGTCGCCCTTCGCTTGAATCACATCCGGTTCGATGACATGAGAAGGGTCGAAACATACTTCCGCAATTGTGAGACGTGGAAGACGCCGTGGATGTTCGACAAAAATGGGGGTAAGGCAACTGATATGATCTTTGGGCCAATACGACGAAGAATCTGTAAGGTCTAATGAATTTAGGGGTAAGTTTCTTGGATTTGATCGCCGACCAACTCCAGAAGTGGGGTGACTCTAAGAAATACATGTTCTCCTTCCTCGAACTCGAGTGGTCGACGCCGTTGATCCGCATAACTCTTCCGTCGACTTTGAGATGTTCGCATCCGATCTCTCGATCAAACGGATCTTCTCGTGAGTCCGCCGGATCATATCTGGTCCTCTGACGATGGCTCGCCGCCCCTGGTACCAACAAAGAGGTGTCGACATTTACGCCCATACAGCCGCTTCAAAGGTGCCATCCCAATACTCGCATGGAAGCTGTTGTTGTATGTGAACTCCACCAATGGCAAGACGCCGCCCCAACTTCCTCGGTGATCTAACGCATAAGCTCGCAACAAATCTTCAAGCGATTGGATCGTTCTCTCGCCGACCGCCACCAGGATGATATGCCGAGCTAAGCTCGAGCTCGGTTCCCATCGCTCTTGCAATTCCCTCCAAAATGAGACGTGAACTTCGGGTCTCGGTCCGACACGATCGAAGAGGGTATTCCATGAAGTCGCACTATCTCCGCGATGTAGATCTCGGCCGCCTTCCCACGTTGTATGTCGACCTCACCGGTAAGAAATGAGCGATTTGGTCAATCGGTCGACGATCACCCAAATCGAATCATTCTTCTTCGCCTTCGCAAACCTACAACGAAGTCCATGGAAATATCGTCCCATTTCCATACCGTACGCTGATTATCAGAGCATTCCCGCAGTCGTTGGTGCTCCACCTTCGCTTCGACACGCCAAACATGAAGCTACGTGCTCGCCACTTGCTTCTTCATTCCGACCACCAAAAATGCTTCTTCAAGTCTTGATACATCTTCGTAACTCTGGATGAATACTAAAGTTGCTCTTATGCGCTTCGCCGAGAATCAACTTCCTCACTCGGATCGTTAGGCACGCACACTCGGCCATTGCATCTCAAGATGTCGTCCGCTCGACCTGAAATTCGCCGCTTTCCTTGCACTATCAATCAATCTTCTCTTGCGAAGCTCGTCATGAACTTGCTGGTCTCGGATCTCGCCCAACAATCTGTTAGAAATGGTAAGCATACCAAATCTCGGCTTCCCATGAAACTTCGACACTCAACTTCAAATCTCGGAACTTCTCGAGCATCTCCAACTCCTTGATCATCATTACCGAGGTTAAACGCTTCTTCCCGCTCAACGATCTGCTACTACGTTAGCCTTACCGGATGGTATTCCAACGTAAAGTCGTAGTCCTTGAGAAATTTCGTCCATCTACGCTGACGCATGTTGAGCTCCTTCCGTCGAACAGTACTTCAAGCTCTTGTGATCACGAAACAAAGAAGAGTGCTCCCGTAAAGGTAGTGCCTCCATATCTTCGGGCCAAAAACTATCGCCGCTAGCTCCAAATTGTGAGTAGGATAGTTCCTCTCGTGAATCTTAAGTCGCCTTGAAGCATACGCGACCACCTTCCGATGTTGCATCAAGACGCATCCCAATCCCTGGTGTGACGCATCACAATACACCTCGAAGGCTCTTACGGTTGAGGCAAAATCAGCACAAAGCGCCGCCGTCAAAAGCTCCTTCACCGTTGAAAATCGGCTTCACACTCTGGCCCAAGCAAAGGTTGATTCTTCCTCGTCGGTGGTAAGAGGCGCGACAATCTTCGAAACCTTCAATGAATCTTCTAGAATAGCCTCGCTAAGCCGACAAAACTCCCGATCTCAGAATCGCCTTCTACCGTTCCCACGCTATCACCGCCTCAATCTTAGTTGGATCCACGCCTATTCCTTCTCCTGGAAATCACGTGACCAAGAAAATTCACCTCTTCAAGCCAAAATTCACACTTCGGCAGATTGGCATAGAGTTGCTTATCTCGTAATATCCGTAGTACTCGACATAGGTGTTCTCAGATGCTCTTCTCGATTCCTCGAGTAAATCAATATGTCGTCGATGAACACTACAACGAATCGATCCAAAAACGAATGGAAAATCCTGCTCATGTAGTCCATAAACACACCGGGCGATTCGCCACTCCAAACGGCATCACCAAGTACTCGTAGTGACCGTATCTAGTCCTGGAAGTCGCTTTGGCAACATCTTCCTCCTTCACGCGAACTGATGGTAGCCCGACTTCAAGTCTATCTTGAAAAGATCGCCGCTCCACGAAGTTGGTCCATCAAATCGCCAATACGTGGTAACGGATAACGGTTCTTCACGGTAACCTTGTTGAGCTCGCGATAGTCCACGCACACCCTTGATCGTCCATCCTTCTTCTTAACTAACAACACCGGAGCTCCCCACGGTGACACGCTCGGTCAGATGAATTGCTTCGACTCCAAGTGTTCGATCCGACTTCAGCTCTTTCATCTCGGCAGAGACATCCCGCACGGCGCTTGGAAATCGGTCATGTTCCTGGAATCAGTCGATGGAGAACTCGACCTCTCGTCTTGGTGGTAATCCCGCACGCCTTCGAAAAACGCCCTCGAAATCACACACCATCGAACATTCTTCACGCCGATCTGCTGGAAAACTTCCGAACTAGCTAGATACATGTATTCCCTAGTTCCTTCTTTCAAAGAAACTCCAATACGCTCGCGTAAAGATAATTGGAGACTCCAAGGTCCTGAAAATTACAGCTTTACGGCACACCCAAAAGGACATGGTGGTGTGACAACCAATCCATCCCGAGGATAACATCTAAGCCCTTAAGAGGCAAACAAACCAAATTGACCACAAACTTTCTACTCAATAATCACTACACAATTAAGACATGCAGTGTTTGTGACTAAGGTTTTAGCAATGGGGTTGTAACTACTAATTTAAACGGTAAAGCGCCACAATCAAGCTCAAAAGGTTCACACAATCAAGAAATAAAGGAACGGGTTGCACGAATCAAAAAGAACGGATAAGGATTTACCCTCGATCTCACATTCACCTTGGATAAGATCATCACCGCTCGCTTCCTCGCCACTCATGCGTAAAACTCGCCTTTAGCCACTTGACGCTTTCCTTTGGCTTTTGCCGCAAGCATCGCTTGCTCAGCCTTTAGGTGTAGGACAATCCTTAGCAAAATGTCCTGGCTTCTTGCAATTGAAACACACCTCCTCCTCTCGAGTACAGCTACTCGCGTAATGTCCCGCTTTCCACATCGGTAGCAAATCACCTCGACACCGGATCGACCTCCACTCCTCGGTACTTGGGTCATCTGACGACATCGTCCCTCGTTGTTGTTCCCCGAGGCCTGGTCGTAAGGCCTCTTCTCGCGGTGGTTTCCTTTCGCAAATCTCCGCCCCGCACTGGGTCTCACCGGTCCGCCACAACAATCTTCTTCTTGTGGCTCCTCACTCCTTCTACCTCGACACATCGATCAATCGGCTCTTGGAGATTTCGATCCTCAACGACACTATCGACTTCAATGTCGAATCTCAATCCCCGCTGGAATCTCTCACTCAACCATCTCTGGTCAACTCGGTCACGAAATGGACTGAAATACCTCGCCAACGATTCGATTTGGTCGTATACTCGGACACCGCCGAGTTGCCTTGCCGCAGCTTGAAGAAATTCCCGCTCCTTCTCGGCTCGTGCAGATCCTGAAGTACTTGTCCAAAACCTTTCACGAAAAAGCTCCCGTGTCATCTCGCGATGTTCTCGCTATAAATGTTTGCTTCACTCCTCTCCACCAATACTCTGCGTCTCTAGCAGTAAGTAGGTAGCATAGTCGACCTTCACGTTGTCCCGCAATGAAGTGCCTCAAAGATCTTCTCGATCTCTTGCATCCAAAGATCAGCTTTATCCGGATTTGGCTCACCGTAGAACTTCTGGATCATGCTTCCTAAAGTCCGCTAATCCTCTTGCTTCAAAGATTTCGCTCGCTTCGTTCTTTGTTCTTTGTAAGTTCTGGCGAGTTAACGCCGCCGTCTGTTGAGCCATCGCGTTAACTGTTGAGTTGCAGCGGTGATTGTTGAGCCATGGCTGCCGCCATCTCGGTCATAGCTTGAATAGCTCGTTCCATGTCGACGTTCTCGCTGCGGATGTCGTATTCCTACGAGGTGGCATTAGATTCCACAAAGTTCAAAACCCTGTCAATCTCACACAAGGATGTGTTAAAACACACCGCTTCAATCAAGAAATAGTTCAAACAATTTCTCAAGCAATAAGTGCTTCACTTAATCAAACAAAGAATCAACACAAAACAACTAGGCACTCAACACATAACCCGGCACGACTATCAAATCTTCCTATGCACAAATTTCTGGCCAGAATCGAATCAAGCCTGATACCAACAAAGGTAACGACCCGTTTCCGGACCGCTACCGAGCTCAATATACCGAGCTCGAGTTACCGAGCTCAACACACCAAGCTCAACAAAACCTATATGAGATGTGTTTTTAAAAACAAAACTCTTGTGCCTTTTAAAAATACGATATATTTTTTTTATAAAACCAACTCGTGCACATCAGAGTAATTACAGCTTTTCGAAACATGGTGCAACTAAGACACAAGACTTAAATTCAAATAAAACATACAAGTATAACATACATATAAATATCACTCGAAATAATAATGTATACAAAATACAGAGTAGCAAATGTGCAAAGAAAATACACCTAAGGTACGACAACTTCAAAAGAGCCATCATACCCTGGGGGTACTTCCGGCAGACTCCCACGCAGGGGGCTGCTCCAAAAGTAAGACCACCACTCTACCTCAGAGCAACAACAACATCGCCTAAACTGGTCACGACCACGAACACAAAAGAAAAACAACTACACCCCTCAGACAAACAAACATCCAACAAATCAACAATCCCGACAGATAGAGGTCGTCACTCGGGTCCTCGTCGAGTTCCTCCTCGGCATCGCTTCATCGCCGAGTTACTGCGCGCCTCGACATCGCCTGGTAACCGCTATGGATTGAAGGCACCACGGGAAAGTGGTCAACTTCTCAACAATTCAAGATAAGCTCGACATAAATATAAGCAAACAAAGAAAGTATAACATTCACCGACGTGACTCGACCATCTCACTCTAAACTCGACACAACTCACAAATCCATTTTCTCTCGACTCGACAATTTTCCTAATGCACACGCCGTCTCAGATGTCGGAAAGTCCAGCCAAGCCTTGGGATCCTCGCTCTCCCTAGGATACCAACTCAGTCCCGTGAGCGTGGCGACGTCTAGTCAATCTCCCGTGAAACAAAAAGGGGACCTAGCACCCTCGCCATCCGGTCACGGCTCAAAACGCCATACGACTCACCTAGCTCGCTCACTCGATGAACAATTCGCCGTGATACGATATTCAAAGAGTTAAACACCGGATATTCAACCGCATGTCAAATAAAAGAGCAAGCTCGACATGAAGAAACGCAATTCAACATGCAATACACAATTCACGACATATATTCAATCACATATTAAATACATGCAACAACTCAATCATATCACAACATTTCAGCTCGACACAAATCAGGAATTCCATACACAATAACATAACCACATAGAATATGAAATGCCCTTATTTAAGGACTTATACAATAAAGCCTTAGAGATATCTAGAAGTAGCCCTTACGCTAGCATACTACGAAAGTAATAATGTGAAGCGCCTTATCAACTCCAAGTTAATCTTTGCCGACAACGACCTCGACACGGTGTCTTCAAAGAACTCGACAACGACTTCTCTTACTCGATCTCGACACGGCTGTCTTCAACGAACTTCGACAACGACTTCGACACGTCGCTTCTCGATCGACCTCGACACGCATACCCTCGTTCGGATTCACGCTTCGCGCCCTTGGATTCGCTTTCCGCACCTTGATTCGGAATTCACTCGATCTCGAGAAACAGACTTCCTAAAACAAACACAACTCAGATCGATCTATGGTTCTAATACATCTAACTCTCTCTTCCCCAAACTCAACCACAACCCAGAAAAATATAAAACTCAAGAACTGAAATATATTTTTCCTCTAACACTAAGTTAGGGATTTCGATCAAAATTTCATGAAAAGTTATCTGATGCTTCAACAGATAGATCGACAACAACAATAATCAGAAGCAACGAATGAAAACAAGAAATCGAAATGAACCAAAAATGGAGGTTTTCTGGGCACTGCCGATTGCAGAAAAACAGAGAAAGAAATTTGTTTTACAAGCCCAATTAATCGGTTAAAAAGATAGGTATTATTATGAATAAGAAAACCCATCAATTTGATATGATTTGGAAGCATAAAACTGGTTAAAAATGGAAGAAGAATTAGCGCTAAACAGTAGCACAGATGAAAGAAAATCTGTTCTTCATACCTCAACGGTGATGGTCGATCAGACAAGATATGGGTCGAGAAGTTGATGATGAACAAGATTGATGAAGAAATCTTGTGCAGAATCTCGCTGGAACTCACGGTTTCGTCGATGAAGATTTTGAAGAAAACAACGAAACACAGAGCAGAAGGAAGGAAGAAGAAAGAAGAAAAGAGAAATGAGTGAAACGGTCGTGGTATACAGCTGGCGAGATAGGGGTATAAACGTAACTCCACCTATAAGATGCCAATCCCATCAATCATCTACCCGTTAACTCGCTCCTCTCATAATTACCTCTACTCGACTTCGCCAACGACAAGCCGACAATGTAATAATTACAAACAATAAAATAATAACGCTGAGTAACGTTCGAAATAATACGAGGTATCATCTCGACACGATGTCGACAAGAGTACTCGTGCAAACGTACAAGGTTCTAACACGAGTTCGTAAACGCGGTCTCCTCACCGACTTGCGCCCTCATCATTTCGGACGCGACTTCATCATCTCGACATCCGACCTCCTCACCAAAGCCTAGTGCACGTGGTCTCATCAGCTCGACAAAAGATCTCGGCAAACGATCTAGTCACGGGATCTCGACACAAGGTCTTGGTCGAGGTCTCGATACGTCGTCCTAATACGATGTCGATCTCGTCCTCAGGTGTTACAAAATGCAAAATTCACTCTTGGAGAACCAGCTGGTTGACCACTTTTAAAGCAATCCATCAAGCTCAAGACGTTAAATAAAGTACTTCGCAGGAGGCAACCTGTGTTTATATTATTTCAGTTTATTTTATGTTTACCCTTTTATTTTGTCTACAGTTCTCTTTTCACTTACTTCATCTTGACAAAAACTGTCGTTTTGGGGAGAAATTTGCCTATTGCACCCTCTCCAGAATAGGCTCGTGAAATCTTCCACAGGGGAGTCCCTTTCCACTCTTTACTTTTAGCACTTGATTTTGTTGTTATATCTTTATGTGCTTAATTATGCTGTGATTACTAGCATTGAGGATAATGTTAGAAATAAGTGTGGGGGGAGTTAACCACTTGACATTTGGTGATTACTATTTTGAAACAAATTGAAGCTACTAATTTTGGGGCGAAAACATAAAATTTTTTCGAACAGCTTTTTGATGCTTATTGAGATTATATAAATTTCTGAAAAGCTGAAAATAAGAAATGAGCCCTTGATTGAAAATTTTTCCATAAAATAGCTTCTAAACATAAGGATTTGAGCCTGATTTGGGTTTGTGCATTGTTGGAAGATTATTATGACCCTATTCTTCATGAGAGTTGTTTTTCATTGGTTTTGTGTTTTATAACTTGACATGTGACCATTCAAAGTGAAACTAATTTTTGGAAATTTTAGAAAATGATTGGGGCATTTAGGATTTGTTTCTAGCCTGCTACACTTTGCGATTAAATTTCACCACATAGTTGACCACTTTGAGCTCAAAAAAAAAAAAATTTTGTTCTATACCCTTTGATTCGATTGAAAAAAATAGATTTGGGTACCGTTTTAATTTAAAATGGAGCTGCTTGGTTTTAGTGACAGATATATTCAAAAGGAAGAGACTTATTCCTAAAAAAAAAAAGATATTTGTAATGAGGAACTCTGATAACAAGAAAAATGTGAAAAAAAAAAGAAAAGTTTGGTGTTTTGTCTAAAAGTGATTGTATATCTAAAAGCTCTATTTTTCAAAAGGATAGCTGCTCAAAATTGATTATTTATTATAGTCCTTAAAATATCCTTTCTTTGAATTTTTATACCTTAAAATTTCACCCCTGGCCTCATTATAACCTTATAAAAGTCCCCTTGATTTCAAAATTGTCTATAAATCGTTAGTCGAGTCTTGGTCTATCGTCAAGCTTATGGTAATGCTTTGTCTATGAAAAATTTGTCTGAATTCTCCTTACCCATTAATACACTTGAGAGATTGAAAGGGAGTGACACATTCTTGGTTGGTTTGATTTCAAAGGTGCTTATTTTTCTAATTATCCAATCAAGTGAAAAATATTTCTCTCAAAGAGATAAAAAGTCGTCTTTTAAAAACATTTGCTTTGCCCCATTAATTGGCCAGCTATCATTGATAAAAAAATTTGGGAAATCAAAAACCAGTTACTTTGCTTGAGGGCAAGCAAAGCTCAAGTGTGGGGGAATTGATAACACCAATATTGCATCATTTTTATAAGGATATTAGAATGTGATTTGAATAATTATTGAATATTATCAATTGAAATTCACTCTCTTTTAATCTAAATTGTTCAGAAATGGAAAATTGGGCAATATGATGGTCAAATACAAATTTGGGCTTGAAATAGGCCCAGAATGCTAAGTACGGCCTTCGCATAATAAATGAAGCATGTTCATACTTACCTGAAGCAGCAATTAGCCACGAGCGGGCCTCACGCGCGTCCACGCGCTCCCCGGATAGTTGGTTGGTATTTTAATCATATCTGGAGCTGTAGATATCGGATTAAGGCGTTCTTGGTAGCGTTGGAAAGCTAAGAGAATTTCCTACAACTTTGTCACAAACTGGATGGAGCACGGCCTCTTCATCACAGAGCACGGCCTCTTCATCATGGAGCACGACCGTGTTCAACCAAAAATATTAGAAAATCATGTCGGCAAGGTCGGTGACGCGTAAACAGGCTGTAAAGGGAGCACGGCCTTAGAGCATGGCCGTGCTGGTGCCGTGCTGAGATCAAATTTTTGCCTATAAAATGAACGCTCAGCAAAACATTTGAAAACCCCCCGGGATTGATTCTCTCCCAATTCTCTTCTTCTCTTGTTACCTTCTAGTCTTATTTTGTTTGTTTTCTTATATTATGTTATGTAACTAATCCCGTCACTGAGGTGATGGGGGATCTTTTACTTTATCTATGATATCTATATGATTTATAATATAAGTGTTTAAATCCTTCTGATTAAATTATTCCTGGTGATATTTCTTTAATATAAGGATTGGTCATTCTTTACATAGTTGATTAATTGTTCGGCGATTGTACCTTGAATTAATTAATAGAACTCTAGGATTAATTGAATCTGCATGCTCTGTCGGATCAAGGATTGCGTGTTCATTTTCGGTCAGTCATTGAATTGGTAAATCTATTGATGTTTTATGCTCT
The DNA here is from genome assembly GCA_037113605.1 of Calophaca sinica. Taxonomy (NCBI): domain Eukaryota; kingdom Viridiplantae; phylum Streptophyta; class Magnoliopsida; order Fabales; family Fabaceae; genus Calophaca; species Calophaca sinica. Next base: position 73,034,159 of record CM073731.1, on the reverse strand, counting down.
TTCTATTTACTTGCTTTGAATGATCAAACAAAGTAATAAATTAGGAGGAAGGCTGTTAACATTGCATGATCATTGGGTGTTAATAGCTTTTGAATAGAGGATTGGTAATCAGTAAGAATTGTTACTTATGTTATAAATTAATCAAATACACAGATATAAGTATTAGTGAACCCATTACCTTAGTGTTTTTATTATCTAAATTTCTTTCTTTAATATTTTATAATTCATTTTCTACTTATTTTTATGCGCTCTTTGTTTAAGTTCACTCTAACCATTTGTCTAAATAACAAATTGATCTAAGTAGAGCAGTAATCATTTCAATTCTCTGTGGAGACGATAATCTTTTATACTATAACTTGACAAGATCGTATACTTGCGATTTTGACCGAACATATTCTATTCTACCACTTATTCACACAATTATTCACCAATTTTCCCTTGTAAAAATGCATGAATGATACATTCATGTACATCACAACCCCAAACTTAATCTTTTGTCTATCCTCAAACAAACAATCACATACAACCAGGGGATGGAGTAAATAACCATGAGTACATTCAAAATCCACACAATTCATTCAATCCCAATCATAGTTCTAAATAAGCTGTGCAGGAAAAATTGGCAGCAATGAGCTGCCACTTCTACACACCTATACAGGAAAAATTAGTGAACAATGGTGTGAGTAAAAGAATGAAAATATAAAATCAAAGGCTCAATTAAAACAACAACTCAAAATGAAAAAGAAAATGTGCAGCTAGAATTCAACTCTAAATACCATGCTGACCGTAAAACAAGTATAAAAAAATTAGAACGACTTAATTTATATGTAACACAAAAATAAAGAAAAAAAATAACATAAGAACACACATGCATGCAATTGGAAATGATGCAGACACAGTGCACCAACAACCAATAAGTTTTAGAACTCTAACTTTCTGAGGGGTTTAAAACAAGTGCTTATCTTCCAGATCCTGATGTGGAGGTTAAGAATCCACACACATCGGTACTTATCGTCTATAACATAAATTAATTTTAATCATATAATTATATATATTATATATAAAGAATAAATTTGAATAATATTTCAATTATCATATGTAATTGTATGATAAAAATTAATTTTTTTTCTCTAACCAGTGGTTATCACATGGTAAAGACATTATTGATTTCCTTCCTTGATAGTATAGCACTGCTATTATATAAATAAAAAAACAGAAGAAATTCTGCTGAATATACAATTTAAAGCACTTTTTAGAAGTACATGATAGATAGTTGACCGCCGGACATATATAGTTCAAAAAACAAAATTATTATAGATCCAAAAATATCAAAAATGTATCAATGACAAAGTTTGATGAGATTATGCAGCATCCTGTGCTCAATAATAACCGGATAAAATCTTATCTTTATTAAAGTTAAAAATAACTTTTGTCAGAAGATATTTTGTTTTTCTCACCCTGATCTTATCTGAACCTGTAATATATATTGTATGATAATTCATAAATGCCATTTGATGGGTGCTGATCCACCCATATTTCCAATTTACACTTAGCTATACATTATCTCTTCTGATTATTTAAATTTTATTTTATAAAAAGCAAAGCAACTGGTCTGTTAATTTTGGGTCCACAAGCCTTAAATTGCATGCATTTGACCTAAGGAATCTGGTTCTGTTAATATAAAAAAGAAAGAAGCATGGTGTACATACTTCTCTCTCCCAATCAATGCAGGTTGCGAAATATTGCATTTGGGTAATGTCAGCGAATCCATAACAAATGTGAAGACTTGGCACTACATGGCAACGGCATGCCTCCCTTACCATAACTTCAATTATTGCACCAAAGTCATGTTAGTTGTCTCCTTTACCATTTCTTTAACCCTAACCACAACTCCGATTATTGCACAAAATCCATGTCAGATGTCTCTAGTTGGTATTCAAGTGTGAGATAATCTTCTGTCGCTTAATAATCGCTTATAAATGAACAAGTGTATATAAAATGTTAGACCCATTAACCTAACATTCTAAGATTTTTGAAAGAAATACGGCTAAAGTAGATCTCTTGCTACTTCCCAAAAAATAAAAATAAAAAAGTCCAATAAGTGGTATCAGAGCCTATTGGCGTATTGGCCCAATAACAATCCACATCCTCTTATAATAGGTTGCGCAAATATGGGCTTGAGACTCACACTTGAGAGAAAAATATTGGGTATCCAAGTGTGTGAGATAGTCACACATCACCTAATAATGAACAAAATAAAGGGTATATAAAATGTTAGACTCATTAATCTAACATCTTTAGATTTTGGGAAGAAATATGGTCAAAATCTATTTATTTTTCCCTAAAAATAAATAAAAACTAATAAAATAGAAGCCCAAGACTTCTTTACCATTTTCTCTTGGAGTTGTGATATTTGAACAACTCTTTTTGAACAACTATGGAGACACCGTAAGTATGGACAATATGGACCGTATGTTAAGACAATTTTTATTGTGATTTTTTTATTTTTATCCTCTTTCACAAATCATTACCAAAATAGTTAATAATGTGCAACTGAGTGGTTAATGCAGTTTACTGACTGATTAATGGATTACTCTGATACCAAGTTTCACTTCTATCCATTAACCACTTCCAATGTTGTATTAACCACTAATATCAACCTTGTTAACTAAGTGTCATTCACCACCTTTACTAAATCTTTTACAAATCATTACAAAAGTGGTTAATGATGTGCAACTAAGGGTGCGTTTGATTCGCATTGAAAGACAAGACAGACAGAACAGCACATGACAAATCTTTAAGTTACTGAACAACTAGTTGTCCTGTACATTATTTGGTGTACAATAGACAGCACAAAAAAAATAATGTTAAATTTACTATAATACCCTTTGTATTATCTAACATTATATTAATATTAATATTAATATTAATATATATATATATATAATATAATCATATTCTAAGTATAATAATATATATCTATAATTTATCATATTATATATATTAATTATATTATTATATTATATATAGTAAACGCATATAGAAACGCAGTGTTATACACACACACACACACACACATATATATATATATATGCACACACACAGAGCATAATTATTATTAGCATTAAATAGAGAAGGATATTTTTGACTTTTGCTTAGTTTGTCAATGGACAAAAATGCACTACAACAAAAAAGACAATAAACAGCGCTTAATTTTGGCCTTAAACAGCGCTTAAAGGCGCTGCATATTCAGCCGCTGCTGAATGTGTTACAAAAAGCAATGCGTAAACAGCGCTATTGAAAATAGGGAATAAACAGCGCTTCCTTAAGGAAGCGCTACTTATTCCACATTTAAGCATCGCTTTTTACTAAGAAGCGCTGCTTAAAGGTCAGAATAAGTAGCGCTTCCTTTAGGGAAGCACTGTTTATTCCCCTCTCTTTTTTCCAGCATTACACGAAAGCAGAGCTCATACCATAACGAGAATCAATGGAAAAAGCGAGAATCAAGATGGAACTTTGATGTCCAAAACTATACCATAACGAGAATCAATGGAAAAAATACAAACCCTCATCTATTTAAGAACTGATCAAGATGGAACTTTGATGTCCAGAACTATACAACACATATAAGAAACTTGAAAACTACTAAAAACATAAGTTGAATGTCCAGATCTACTTGAAAAATACAAACGATGACCAAATCTACTGCAAAAGCATAAGAAACTAATCAATCAGCTTAAGCACGTTCACCACGGATACGCCTTGCGAGTTGAATGTCCTTGGGCATAATGGTAACCCTCTTAGCGTGATAGCACACAAGTTGATGTCCTCAAACAAACCCATTAGATATGCCTTTGCAGCTTCCTGGAGCGCAAGAACCGCAAGAATCGCAAATCAATCTAAACCCTAAACCAATTAATAAAATTAGTTACAGTGAAATAATACTCAATCTAAATAAAGAATCTTCAAATCAATGTAACGCATACCTTGAAATCTTGAGCAATTTCACGAGCAAGACGCTGGAATGGAAGTTAAGATTTGGAGAAAAATTGGGGAAATCAACACAGAGCTCATGGATCCGGTGCGACACGAGAATCTTGGGCCTTCTCGTTTCTTTCTTCTCTGCAAACATAACGAGCAACGGAGGAAGTGGACGAAGAAAAATAACCCAACAGAGGAAGCAGAGGCGAACGCAGAGGCCGAAGAAGCGGAGGCTCGCACGGCGGAGACAATGTTCGCCTATAAACGAGCAACCCCTCGTCGCGAGCTCCGGTGAATGAGAGTGAGTGTTTGCAAGAGAGGGAAGGAAAGATCTCCGGTGAACGAGAGTGAGTGAGCGAGAGAGTGAAGAGACAGAGCGCGATGGAGGGAAAGAAAAGTGTGAAGTGGGAGGGACAGAGCGCGAGCTATAAATTAATGGGAGGAATCGCTGAATCTGTTTATTGAGAATAAGTGTGCTTCATAGAGGAAGCGCTGTTTATTGTTAGGACCAAAATTAGCGCTTTCTCTATTAAGCGCTGTTTATTCTTCTCGCCTAAAGTAGCGTTTCGTATTCTAAAGCGCTGTTTATTAGCTAAAGTAGCATTTTTCTTTGTAAGCACTGCTTAAAGTAGCGTTATCTTTCAAACATTCTGTTGTAGTGACAGTTTAGTAGGGGACAAGAATTTAGAGTTTTGTCCAGTTTCTTGTCCACTTTTTTGTCTTGTGCTTTGACCACTTGTAAACCAAACGCAGGACAAATATTTTTGTGTTGTCCAGTCCCTTAATTTTTCGCAAATCAAACGCACCCTAAGTGGTTAGTACAGCTCACTAACTGGTTAATGGCTACTCTGATGCCACAAGATGCACTTGCACCCATTAACCACTCTCAACACTGTGTTAACCAATAATATCAATCCGGTTAACCAAGTGTCATCCACCACCTTTAATAACTCTTTAACAAATCATTATAAAAGTGGTTAATGCAGTGCAACTAAGTGGTTAATATAGTTCACTAATTGGTTAATGAGCTACTCTGATGCCACAAGTTGCACCTATTAACCACTTCCAACACTATATTAACCAATGTTTTGAAAATCGGACCGGTCATTAAACCAGAGAAGGTACTGGTTTAAGGTTTAACAGCGGTTAAACCGTGGTTGAACCGTAAGTAATTAAATAATATTATTACAAATTTTAATATAATTCAACGCGCGCGCATATATATATATTTGAGAAAGGGTCAAATTACACCGGTGTAATACTTGGGTACTGTTACACCGTTTAATAACTTTGTAACAGAAACTTGTATTACAAAACTCACAATTGGATTGCAAGATAATATCACATAGATCATGTCTACAAAATTTTAAATTAATCCAAAATCATTTGATATGTCATTGAGATGCATCAAAATTAATGTTGTTTAATAAAAATGCGTAACACGTTAATCTTAATGTATCTCAATGATATATCAAATGATTTTAGATTAATATAAAATTTTGTAGACATGATCTATGTGATATTATCTTTCAATCCAACGGTGAGTTTTGTAATACAAGTTTTCGTTACAAAGTTATTGAACAGTGTAACAGTACCCAAGTATTATACCGGCGCAATTTGATCCCTCCCATATACATATATATATATATATATATATATATATATATATATATATATATATATATATATATATATATATATTATGTTGCTAATCATTCTTAGTATATTTTTATACTCCCTCTGTCCCATAATATATGTCACAATTGACCAAATCATACAGTTTAATAAAAAATAATAAATGAAAGAAAGAGAGTGATAATTTTACCAAATTAACCCCATTAACTATTGGTGTATTAACTATTGTCATAAATACAAAGTGGAATACTTGACGGTATAATTGACAAACAAACATTTAATTTTGCATTGAAAATTGAAGGTAACATATATTTTGGAACAATTATTTTTGACAAATATAACATATATTATGGGACGGAGGGAGTATTTTATTTGTTGAAAACATTAGATATTATATATATATATATATATATATGTCAAACATTACAATAATATTTTAAACAACTTGCGTAACCTAGTGGTCGGGATAGGTTTCCAGGACATCCAGTTGGTCGTAGGATCTTGCTCACAGCGAAAATAAAATTTTTGATAACATTGTGATTCACCACCATTAATAATTCTTTCACAAATTATTATCAAAGTAGTTAATATTATGGAAGTAAGTGGTTAATAAACTACTCTGTTAACAAAAAAAATTCTCAAAAAAAAAACAATATTATTTATAAAACAAAACAATAACACTTTTTTTTGTACGGACATACGCTGTCGTCCCATTTTAGTTGTTCAAATATCATTATTGTTTCTCTTGAACCCTTTTATATGCAAAATTAGCTAAACAATTACTACTTCCGTCCCAAATTATAAGAGTTTTTGGGTAAAATCTCTCTTACTAATAAATATAATTAATGTAGTTAAAAACAATAAATTTGTCTATATTTTTTATTGTTTTACCTAAACTACCCTTAAATTCATTGAAAAAGTAAATTAGATTACACTTCATTTAACTTATTAATTAAAACAAATGTAAATTAAACAAGGGTAATAGGAGAAAAAATAATTAATATTATAGACAAACTTTAAATGTGCCTTATAAAATATGACAAATAAAAAAATTAAAATGCTTTTATAATTTGGGAATGAGAGAGTATATAGTAACAGCACTTTAGCTTGTCCATTTGACCAAGAAATTACATGACCCATGTACACAAGTTTTTTCAAGGCTTCAATTTTCCCATATTTTTGTGATCTTGTAACTACTGATGATCAGAAAAGGAAATATTAGTTGCACAAGTTATGCTCTATATTTAGGGGAGTTTATTGGGTCAAATTGAAATGTCCATGTCTAGTACTTTGTGTCACTCCGCGCATGCTTCTTTGATGATGACAAAAATGTCAGAGTACTGCTTCATTCATTGAGGATTTTTGACCATGAGAACCAACAAAAAGCCTAATTTTATGGCTAGGAGTGCTCTCAGCCTCACATGCAGTGCAGCATACAATAAATTGGTACCCACCTCGTAGGTGATTAGGTTGCCAATTAGCTATATTACTATTCAGTAATCTCAGCAAATCAGGCATGAACGACTTATAATCTTAACATGTCTTATCAATGCCTATAGAGGACCAGTAGCCCATGCCAACCCATGAAAACACACATTAGTGTTTCTTGGAGTTTAGTGTAGCAAGCAAGGTGGAGAAGTATAGCTACGCATGGAGAGAAAATTAATCAGCATGTGACTATGATCATAAACAGTGCATCATACGATTCATGATGTATTGTGTCGCAATGTTACAATAGTAATCAATTCAGTGAATAGGACATGTAACTTTATTTCTAAACCGCGATAATTAGAGCCTTTGGCCGTATTGACATATCGGGGTAGGAATATTTATGGGTTTTGGGAAAACCCAGTGTGGCAACCCAAACCGAAACATTTGGTCTGCGTTTTTTCTTTGTTTTTGTGGAATCAAACCCGTCCAAACCCAACATAATTTGGTTCGGGTAACGAGGTTTTAATTTCAAACCCGTGAACCCATCTACCCGACCTATTGATGTGGAAATAAATATTTTTAAATATTTTTATTTCTCATCATTTCCAATCAGAGGTCATTACTTGTTTGTATTATCAATCTCCATCCCATCTAGGGTTCCATCTCCCAAGTTCCCCTTCCTTGTTATTGTATAGGATAGTCCACATAACAAAGCATAACAGCATCGTGTCGGTCACGTAAGTCTCGTCTTCCATGTAACACCCTACTTTTCATTGTTTGTATGTTGATGTGCTTATGCGTGATTATATATATGTCAGTCACGTAAGTCTCGCCTTCTATGTAACACCCTACTTTTCGTTGTATGTATGTTGATGTGCTTATGTGTGATTATATATATGTTATATGCCCTTGGATCAATCCTAGACGATTAGGTACGCGTTTAGAGTAGTGTAGTCCTTAGAATAGCCCAAAGCAGTGAAAAACCAAGCACTTAATCGCTTAAAGATATACCCTAAGCGATTAAACTGCCAGAATTTCCTTCTTTGCGAAAATCAACAGTCTTAATAGCTTAAACATCGAGGCTTAAGCAATTAAGTTGTGTCTTTCAGCAAAAATTTATGGGCTTTTCGTTTAGACCATAACGTCCCAAACCCTTTTAAATTCGAAAGAGTCTACTTATACCCTCATTAGTCATCCTTAAACCTTCAGAACACCTCTCATATTCATCTCTTGGGGGTTTTCGATTGATCCCTTTGAGAATCATCAAGAGCACAATCTTGTTTTGTTCATTTCCATCGGCAAGTCATCTTTACTATCACAAAGACAATCTTTTGCTAATTCTCACTATTTGTTTATGTTTCCAAAGTATATTTCAAGGTGAATTTTGTGTACCCTGAATTCCCTTTGTGTTTATTTGATTTTCTTAAATTTTGGAATTGATTAAGAACACTTTTGGACTGCGTATGTCATTGTGTATGCAGAAACGCTTGATTCAAATCACAAATAGCTCTTGTCTCTCTTCCTTTGTTGTTTGCAATTTCAATTTCAGGTATGGGGAAGAGTGAGAAACCAATATGAGATTTTTGGAAAGGATTTCACATGGTTAGGATTTCCCAAGATCCCTATTAGTGCCTGCATGATTTTTGGTGATTCTTTGTATGAGCAAGAGAATGATTAAGATGATGTGATAATAAATTTAGTGATATTCATTATAGGAACAATGAACTAAATTTATTTACATATGCATTATTTATGAGTGGTTGCTTGCAATTAAGGTTGAATGATGTTATAAGTGATCGATGTTGAATTAGGCATGATTTAATTATTAATTAATCAGTGTTATTAGGTTGTTGGTTGGGTTAGATTGACACTAGGTATGAATGGTTAATTAGAGTTAGTTAAGGGATGATTGGTGATGGTATAAGAGCATTACAAAATTGACAATGGGCTTATAACTAACTTTTATTCGCTTAACTATCGAGTCTTAATCGCTCAGATTGATTGCAAAAATTAGAACTTGAAATTGAATGCTTTTAATCTCATAAATTCCAAGGCTTAATTGCTTAGACTATCCAGCTTTAAGAAAATGTTAAAACAGAACCCTTTAATCGCTTAATCCTAAATGCTTAATCGCTTAAATGTTTACAGATTGTAGTAAATGCCTAAGTAACTGAAATGTCACATGGAAAAACACAAGAAATTGGGTTGAATTGTGTTTTTAAAAATCTTTTTCAAAGTCTTTTCAAAACACACTAATTAAGACAGATACAGAACCTCGTGAGGCTTAACCCGTGTTTATGTTGATGCAGGCGCATCAACTACAACCAGATGCATGATATACTTGATGCCTAGAGGTTTTCTTTAAATGCAAGTTTATGAAAAACCTTTTTCAAAACAATTCACTCCCCATGCTAGTGAAATAAATAATGAATAGAATCTAAAGAGTGAAGGGAAGAGAATCACACAAGAATATTTTTATACTAGTTCACTAGCTATGTCTAGTCTGGTCAACCCTGAAGAATTTTTCCACTAACCAGCCTTGGTTACAACCTTGTAAGTATCTCCTAGTCCAACTTGACTATACTAACAACTTCTTAAGACGACGCAACACTCTTGTGATCTTAAGGATCTAACCTTCACTCGACTTATAACAATTACACATAAATAACTCTTATCACAAGAGTAAATTTAGAACAAATACAGATAAATCTCAAACTGAGGGAATATGGAAATTAATATTAGGTTATTTGTAATAACTCTCAACACGAGAGGATAATAAATAAAAATCACTTATAGAACAAAGAATGAAATGAGTTTTTCGAAGTTTCAGCATTGTTCAAAATCTGTGTGTCTCTCTCTTTTGATTTTTTTTCTTCTAGTATTTATAGCAAACGATTGAAAAAGATCAGTTGGGAAAGGAAATAATCTCATTGTGAGATAGCCTTCTCAAATCAAATCTTGCATTAAATACATGGTACTATTTGTTATGTCCTTGTAGTCTTTTTCCTGTGTAGTGGAAACATTTTGTACAATGAGGGTGGCTACTTCTCACAATCGTTGTGCGAGCCTGTACGACCTCTGCTCCATGTTCATCTATTCTTTCATCGTCAATGTAGGACAAACACTGATATTTCAAATTTTCCCTTTTGTCTTTTGTCCTATTAGTAGCGTGCTCTTTTCAGTAAGTTGAATAAATTCAAATATAAGAGTAATGTCTTCTTACTAATATCCTCATTCCTTGCTAACCGTAGATACTTCTATTGGATTCATGAAGTTTCTCTTGTAAGTTTTATATCCCAGTGACTTTAAGTGATGCCGTTTTGAGCTAGTCATTGAACACATCTTCTAGTATTGTAGAATAGATCCAAGTCTTCAATAGGACGGTCCATGCTTCATCGTACATCATACACAAATTGAAGTTGAAATATATATATTAGTTTTTTAAGCACATTTCTTTCTTCATAAAGAGTGCTTAAGTTCATAGTTTCTGCATACTTAATATTAGTATTTAAGAAATATATAATAGTAAAGATTTGTTTTGCAAAATGGTTTAATAAAGGAGGAAAAGATTCTCGGTATTCTAACTTGAAAAAGATCAAATGTTATTGGCTTTTCAACAATAGTTAAAATAGCGGACAATGCCCTACAGGCTAATTTTAGAGGTGCTAGGCCTGTGTGACGCCTGAGGTTGAGGAGGATGGGGAGTGATCGTCGGTGCAATGAGCATGGTCAAAGAGCCGCTCCTGGCAGTTTCTTGGCAGCAGGGAGACGTGAATGAACCGAATTCACACCAGAGTGAGAGGGATCTGAGGATGTACAGGTGTGGAGATGCATAGTTGAAGGAAGAATTAAAAAAATTGATTGGTACTTCCAATATTAACAAGATGAATCTTCTTTTCGGGAACCCAGAACATAAGAACTCAATAGTTAAACGTGCTTAACTTAGAGCACTCTTGGGATGAGTGACCTTCTTGGAAGTTTCCCATAAAGCGTGTGGGTAAGGTTAAAGCACACTGAAAAGACTTGTGTTAGTTTCTGGGGATAGTTAGCAATCCTTAAAGCGGTCTAGGTTGTTACAAATGGTACCAGAGTGAACCTCTCATAGTACGGTGTGGTTCAGGGATAAACCAGGCAGAAGCTGGTGGGCATATGATGCCTGGGGCTGACGAGAGCAGGGAGTGATCACCGAAGCATTAAGCATCATGAAAGAGCGGCTCCTGGCAGCTTCTAGGCAAAAGTGACACATGAATTAATCTAATTCACACCGGAATGAGAGAGATCCTGATGATGTGCAGGTATGAGACTGCATAGCTAAAGGAAGGCTTAAAAGAATTTATAGGTACTTCTTATACCAACAAGATACATCTTCTATTCGGGAGCCTAGAACATAAGAACTCCATAGTTAAGCGTGCTTGACTTGGAGCACTCTTGATATGAGCGACCTTCTGGAAAGTTTTCCAGAAAGCGTGTAAGTGAGGACAAAACATGCTGAAAAGACTCGTGTTAATTTGTGGGAAAAGTTAGCAATCCTTAAAGCAGTTTGGGTTGTTACAGCTTACTTACACAAATGCTAGAGCAACTTCCTCTATTTATACACACGTTCCAGCGCCTCCAATATGTCGGTTGTTAAATTTTTATCATTAGAAAGTTCTAGAATATTAACTCATATTTTATCTAGATAATTTTATACATATTATGGTAATTTCTAGTCTACTCTTGGTCTAGAGTTTAATAGAAATATCTAGAAATTTTCAGCAACTCTCAACACTGCTCCTTGATGGAAATTTTTGTAACTCCGAACTTTGTTCGTAGTTGCTCATATCTTTCTCTTGGCAGTGCCTTTGTAAATATGTCTGCAACTTGATCTTCTAGCTTATGTCTCTTTTCATCTAGCACATGAATATAGCAGATGGATCCAAAGAGCCTTAGATGTTTAGCCAATGGATTTTGCCCACTCCAGGCTTCAATAGGTGTTTTGTCTTGGACTGGCTTAGTTGGACATATGTTGAGTATCTAGACTGCAGTGTAAACTACTTCAGCCTAAAAGGTGTTTAGTTAACCTTTCTCCTTCAACATCGATTTGGCCATCTCCATAACTGTGAAATTTCTTCTTTTAGACACTCCATTTTGTTGTGGAGAATATGCGGCTGTAAATTGTTGCTCGATGCCTTCATCCTTGCTGAATTTATCAAACTCGTGGGAGTTGTATTCTTTTACGTGATAACTTCTATGCCTCTTTATATGTTTACTGCTTTGTTTCTCGACAAGGGCCTTAAACTTCTTGAATAGAAAAGTCATCGACGAAAAGGATCAAATACCTGTTGTTGTCGAGTGACGGTGTCCTCATTGGTCCGCACATATCAGTATGGATGAGCTCCAATAAGTCTTTTGATCTCCATGCTAAACTGGTTGAAAACGGTAATCTGTGTTGCTTCCGAGAAGACATCCTTCACAGGATTCATTATTTTTTTTAGGCATGGGAAAACTCTCATCATATTCTTCTGATATAACAACTTCAAGGCCTGAGTGTTGAAGTGACTAAACATCTGATGCCATAGCCATAAATCATCAACTTGCACCTTAATGGCAATGTTAGTAGTATATTTAAAGTTTATCAAGAAGCTTCTGTTCTTGTTCTCCATTTTTATTTGGGCTATCTCAACCCTTTTATTATTACTATCATAGATTGTGCATTTGTGTCCTTCAAACTGAAGGGCATAGCCTTTATCCATCATTTAACCAATGCTCAAGAGGTTTTCTTTAAGATAGGGAACTAGTAAGACATCTTTGATGAGTCTCGTACCCTTCTTTGTCTCTACCATGACAGTGCCTTTGCCTTTCGACTCCACGATTGTACTATTCCCTAGTCGAACCTTTACTTTGATGGAGTCATCCATATCCATGAAGATGCTCCCATCTTTGGCCATGTGATTGCTGTAGCCGCTATCCAAGTACCAGTTTCCACCCATTTTGTCACTGGAATCTTTGGTAGCATAGAAAAGATGTTGCTCACGGTCATGTTGATTCTTCTCATACTCATGCTGTTCAACGTAATTTTGCTTGATGCTTATTTTTGCTGTAGACTTTCTTCTCCACATGTCCAATTTTCTTACAATGTCGACATTATGGCTACCCACGCCACCGACAGTCTTTTTAGGCATGATTTGTCCTCTTGAAAATGCCGCAGGGAAGATACTCATCTTGATTATTTCTCGGGAAATTTCTAGAATGTTTTTTGTTTCTAGAATTTTCTCCAACATATTTCTTTCCTCCATATCCTTTATTTTGAGACCGTAATTTGAGCTTTGATTGAAAGACATTTTCAACTGATTCTTCAACATTCCTACTCAATCTTTGCTCATATGCTTTAAGAGAGCCCATTAGTTCTGTCATCGATAAAGTAGACAATTTTTCGTTTGCTAAATCGCGGTCACCATTGAATCATACTTACGGGGAATAAAGATTAAAATTTTCTCAACAATTCTTTTGTCGAGAATATTATCCCAGTAGGCTCTCATTTGAGAAACTATTTCTTTTATTTTGGTATAGTAGTCTTTTACGGTCTCAGATTCCTTCATTTTTAATAATTCAAACTCATGGCTTGGAGTTTGAAGCTTTATGCCACGTACCTTGTCACTTCCTTGGAACTCCTTTTGTAGTGTGCTCCACGCTTCTTTGGCACTTGTAGCTCCCATTATTCTTGGAAAAATAATGTCAGCTACCGCTTGTTATAAAAACACGCCTTTGCGTCTTTTCGTTTAATTTCTTTCAACTCTTTTTGTTGGGTTGCAGTAAGACTCGAAGTGTCTGCAGTAGTAGGAAATCCTTCTTCTACGATGTCCCATAAAACTTGAGAGAAAAAAAATGTGTTCATTTTAATGCTCCAAAAATCATAATTTTCGCTAATAAAGATACGAACAGTAGTAGACGGAGGTTGAATGGTATTAGCCATAAGTTAAGAAATTTTTTTGGATTAGCGTTGAATATAAGGAAGTTTTTTTTTTTTTGAAATAGTTGGGCATTATAACTATGCCCAGTATATGACGGAACGTAGCTCCGATACCACTGTTAGTATTTAAGAAATATAAAATAGTAAAGATTAATTTTGCAAAATGGTTTAATAAAGCAGGAAGAGATTCTCGGTATTTTATCTTGAAAAAGATCAAATGTTATTGATTTTTCAACAATAGTTGAAATAGTGGACAATGCCTAGGAGAGTTTTAGAGGCGCTAGGCTTGCTTACACAAATGCTAGAGCAACCTCCTCTATTTATACACACGTTCCACCGCCTCCAACAACTGTGTTGTTAATTTTTTATCATTAGAGAATTCTAGAATATTAACTCATAATTTATGTAGATAATTTTGTACATATTGTTGTAATTAATTTCTAGGCTATTCTTGGTCTAGAGTATAATTGAAATATCTAGAAATTTTCATCAACTCTCAACACATAACACACATGTACACTCATAAGAAATCTGTTTAATCAATCTTGCTTTGTTATCATCAAAACTTTTTAAGGGTTAGATGTAATATCTCTAATAACCCATTTTCTATGATGACAAATCCAATGAATTTGATGAAAAATTTTCTTATACATTTCATAGATAATGCTTAGGAGTTTTTAAACGATTAAGCACATAAGGTATCAGAGCCATATAAGTCATTTAAATATTATGAGGTATTAGAACAAAAGCCCTTTTAACACCAATAGCTTAAGATATCAGAACTATTTCACAAAAGGTATCAGAGTAAAGATTTTTTTTTCAAATCATGATATACTTGCTCCCTTTTTTGTCATCAGGCAAAAAGCGAAAAGTAACAAAGTATAGACTATGAGTACTATGTGCTGTCATCCATGATTGAGATTGTAATCCCAGATCATACCAACATCCAAGACCAGGTATGCGAATTTTGTCCTAGTTATGATTCCTGAGTTGATTTATTTCGTGTAACTAAATAACATCTAATATGGTTTTACTTGCAGTATTTTGCTTGCTTTAGGGTCCCTAGTTATTCTCTAGAATAACTAAATGAAGTTAAGGAAGAATGTCGTGTCTTTGTGGTTGACAAAATTTTAAGCTAAAACCCGATATAGGATTTCAGGTACTTGTAGTTTAATTCAATGTGAAGGACTTATAACATTCAATTAATATGCTATTTTGGTTGTTTATCACAGATTCAAATATCATAACTGAACTATTGTTTTTTAGAGGAGACCTTTTGTGATGACAAGCTGAAGCTATTTCTGATTGGTTGAGTGTATATAGATGAAAAAGTTGATATTGTTCTTGGTATCGAAAGACAGAGAGAAAGTTGAAAGAAGATTCATCTTCATTGAAATGATTTGCATTCGTAATTACAATTACAAGAGAGAGTAGAATTTATACACAAGCTATCTATCTAACTAACTGACTACACTTGTAACTGTAAACTAACTAAAGTGGTTAAATAACTAACTCTAATTAAAATAACAGTTACAACCGGTAATACCTCCCCTCAAGTTGGACTGTGCAATGTAGAAAGTCCCAACTTGGACAAGAAAGAAGAAAAGGAAGTAGCATGAAGAGGCTTAATGAATGCATCAGCTAACTGTGATGGAGAGGAAACTGGAAGTAGGTGAATGATGCCTCTTTGAATCCTTTCACGAACCACATGGCAATCGATTTCGATATGCTTTGTACGCTCATGAAAGGTTGGATTATGAGCCAAGTATATGGCTGATTTACTGTCATAGTATACAGCGGAAGGAGTGGACAAAGGAACATGTAAATCAGCCAAAAGATAGTGTAACCACTGAATTTCACAAGATAAACTTGCTAAGGCCCGGTATTCAGCTTCTGTCGATGATCTGGAGATAGTATTCTGCTTTTTGGACTTCCATGATATCAAGGAGGAACCAAGGAAGACACAATAACCTGTAATAGATCTCCTAGTGTCGGGGCAACAAGCCCAATCAGAGTCAGCAAAGCCTGAGAGAGTTAAAGTGTTGAGGGCCGAGAAAAACAAGCCCTGAGCAAGGGCTGATTTGAGATATCTCAACACCCGAGTGGCAGCTTGGAAATGGGAGTCAAGTGGCTTGGAGATAAACTGACTCAATTGTTGTACAACAAATGAGATGTCGGGCCTAGTGGTGGTTAAGTAAAGGAGGCGCCCAACTAAACGCCTATAAGCAGACTCATCAGGATATGCATTAGAACCTTCACTGCTGAGTTTAATTGATGGATCACAGGGAGTAGATGCAGGCTTGGCTGCCAGGACACCACTGTCTTGAAGGAGTTCTAAGGTATATTTACGTTGATTCAGAGCAATGCCTCTCTTGGATCTTGCAACTTCAAGACCAAGGAAGTATCTCAAAGGACCCAAGTCTTTAATTTTAAACTTGCTGTCCAGAATTGATTTCACAAAAGTGATTTCCTGCATTGAATTCCCAGCCAACACAATATCATCTACATATACTAACAAAGCTGTAATGCTGGAACCCGATTTCTTCACAAACAAAGAATGATCAGATTGGGATTGTGAATAGCCAAGAGATAAGAGGGTGGAAGTAAGCTTGTGATTCCATTGTCTGCTGGCTTGTTTTAAGCCATATAAAGACTTATGTAATCTGCATACTTTGTTGGGCATAGCTGAATCAGCAGATAAAAAACCAGGGGGGATAGTCATATAGACTTCTTCATCCAAATCACCATGTAGAAAAGCGTTATTAACATCCAATTGCTCCAAGTACCAACCTTGAGCAGCAGCAAGGGATAAAAGCAATCTCACAGAGGTAAGTTTAGCAACTGGACTGAAAGTTTCGAAATAATCAACACCTTCCATCTGGGTATACCCTTGGCAACAAGTCTTGCCTTATGTCTCTCTATAGTGCCATCAGCATGGTATTTAATTTTGTATACTGATGAGACCACGGCAAGTGTACCGGGTCGTTGCAAGTAATAATTTCGGTAAATAACCGGTTATCGTCCTCAATGATCGAAGGCCAAATACCAATATACGTTAACGACTACTAAGTGAACACCAAATGACTTTATATGATTGGTGGTGGTAAGAGAATAACAAAGGCACAATGCAAATGGTAATTTAATTCAATGGAGAAAAGTGTTGGAGTCAAGCTTCATTCTACTTCAACTTTGGAATATTTTAATATAGCAATTAACACAAAGTGGTTCTCTAATTTGTCTATCAATTTCATTAAACTAGTTAAATCCCAATTCCTTGGGCAAATAACCCTTTTTATCCAGCTAGAAAGTCCAATTCCTTGGATGCATTCAACAAGGTAAAAGCATGAAGAAAAAGAAATTACAAAGATAGCAAGTTCCCAAAGGCTATTCCTAGCTCAAAAGAAACAAGGGTCACCTTCCTAGTGCACAAAAGCATATTGAACTTCCATTCAACACACAAATCAAAAGTTCATTCCAAGATTGATCAAGTCTCAAAAAGCATTAAGAAGAAGGAAGGAGATCACCAAACTAAGAGAAACTCACATGCATTAATAGGAAACTACATCAAATATCCATAGTGTTCATAGAAATCCACTCAACTCCAACAAAAGGAGATTTAGTTCAACATGATGATAGTAGAGAATGAAAAGAAAAACAGAGAAAAGAGATAAGAACCCATCCACAAGCCAAGGAGTTGAGCTTCCACCCTTCTCCTCTTGCCTCCTTCAATGGGTGTGCTAGGGTTTGTGCTCCCAAGTCTTCTTTCTGCCTCTAATTCGTCCTCCCTTCTCTTCAGACCATTAGTTAGGTATTTATATCAACTGGGCCTGAAAGAAAGCCCAAAACGCGCAAGAACAAAAGATAGCAAAGAGCGCCTGCGCCAGAAATTCACCAAAGCGGCGCCAGTGCCTCGCTCGAGGCGCCGCGCTCGATTCGCTACGAGCGCGCGCCAAGATTCCCAGTAGGCGCCAGCGCTAGTTCTCCGAGGCGCCTGCGCTCGCAACTTCTGCTAACATGCTTCCCAGCGCCTCATACCGGATTGGCTGGCGCCCGACTTATGCAAAGAACTCCCCTCCAAAAAGCTATCATGGTCTTGGGAACATGTCTCCAATCAATCCTTTTCTTACCTACATTAAATCAAGACCAAAGTAAGGACATTTTTCCATCAAAACAACAAAAGAGCTAACATGATTGTCAACTAGAATATCTCCAAAACAAAGAGTCAAACACCTAAGATTAGAGGCCAAACAAGGAATAAAGTCTAAGTTTTGCATGAGAATTCCCTTCAATTAAGTGCATGAAATTGAGCATACTAGGGAACAATCAAACACTCCAAACTTAAACCTTGCTTGTCCTCAAGCAAGAACTCAACAAAAAAAACAACTACCCAAAATGTCAATCTTGATCTAACCACTTGGACTAAACCACAATTTTTTCACCGCTTTCAATTGTTATCACACAAAATGTACACCAATCATGATTATTTCTTGGGCTTTGTCATCATCAGAACCAATATGAGACTATTACAAATTAGAAATTGGAGTCACATAAGCAATGAATTCACCATTATAAACTCAATAAGTAATGGAATGTACAATTGAAACTTTCAATGTGATTGAATGCTTTCTTTTTCTACTCACAGAGATTAGGAAGAATTTTCACTCCAACTCTCAAGTGTTTGGGGTTTTTGTTTCACTCAGTCAACACTATTTAAGCCTGTCCCCATGGATTTGATTTTCATCTCTTTCTGACATGAGTACCACTTACACAATGCTCCAACCAAAAGGTCTTTCAAGGTTGTAACTTGGCCAAGGTTAGGGTGGATGGATTAGACATTTAGGCTATCACCCTTCAAAGGTAGATGAGCATCAACCAACTCTAGAAGTTTTCACTACAATTCCTCTTTTCTTCAATTTTCCAAAGGTGGTGTTTTCCAAAAACTCAATCCTTAAACAACTTTGTATCACACAATTATTAATCCCCCCAATAACTCTTTGGTCTCAAAAGGGGTACCAATCCAAAAACAAGCCATTCTTTTTTTTTCTGGTTTTTCTGGTTTTTTTTTTTCAGCTCAAACCACAACCAATCATAATGTTGTTCACTTCCCCCCAACTCCAAACTTAGTTCTTTGTCAACCTTAGTCAATTCATGCTCATCCAACCTTCTTAGGTGGGTAACAAGTTAATAATAAGGTTAAAAGCTATTGTTTTGATGGGTTAACAAGAACAAAAGGCTATAGGTTCAACGGGGCTTTGCAAACAAAAGTCATATTATGTCGGGTTGGCTTTTTGGCTAATTGGCTTCCACAAAATTTGCCTTTTTATATCAAAGCATTGTACAACCAATAACATGCAACAGAGATTCAATCAAATTTAAGGGGATGTAGACTCAAATGTGTCCTCTCCAAAGGATTATTGATGAAGGCTCTACAAACATCACAGGACAAGCACATACCAATCACAAAGACATTATAACAAACCAAAACAATTGAGCAATGGTTGACTCACTCTAAAAAGTTTTTAGTCTCAAGTTGTAACTCTTCAGCAGCCCACTTAATATCACACCAAGTGATTGGTGCTTAACACAAAATTCAATTCACAAGTGGGTTCAAATCATAGTTCAGCCAGCAGTTATTTCAATTTGACATTGTAGTACCTTAATTTTGTGCGGCCTTTTTATTTTATTTTATTTTAACTTTTTATTTTATTTTATTTTTTTAGTAGTAGTAATAAATATAAATAATATTTTGGTTTTATAATAAGGAATAAAGGAGAAGAAAGAAAGAAAAGAATAAAAAAAAAGAAAAAAAAAGAGGATTTTTGTTTTATTTAAAGAGGTGTGCAAAATAAAATTGGGGGGGCTGCTAATAGCAGCCCAACCTAATAGCCTCGCCTCACTCCCTTGCTGCTTCTTACACCCCCCATGTTCTCTGCACACGCCCCAGCGTTTCTCCATTCACGCGGCCTAACTATTCAAGCCCAAGTCCAAACCTCACATTTAACCTAAACCTAATTCCCTTCATCCTCCACTTCCCTCACACGCAGCCCACGCCTCCAGCTGCGGCCGCAACCTCCCTTCTCTCCCTCTATCTTCTCCCCTAATCTCGCTCCATCCTCTCCACCATTCACGCAGCAAACATCTTCTCCTCCTCCTCACCCTAAACCATCACCATCATCTTCTCTCTTTCTCTTTCCCTTCAACCCCAAAATCCTCACGCGGCGCATCACTCTCAACCTTATCCTCTCCTTTCTCCCATACCCTAGTTTCATTCTTCCCCACGTAGCCGCGGCGCTACCCTACCCCCCATCCATCTCATCTTCATCCTCTTCATCTCCTTCCCATCCTTTCCTTCTTCTCTCTAGCCCCAGCCGCAACCAAACCGCCAAACGGCCGCTACCACCACACCCTAATCCTCATCTTGACTTTTCCCTCATCTTACCCTAACCTAACCCTAACGCCGCACATACAAACCCTATATCTCTTCTCTCCCTCCTTCCATAACCCTAGCCCTAAAATCCCTCAGGACCTACACTCAAGATTCACCCCTATCTCTGTCAAAACGCACCAAGGTCCCACATCTACGCAAGAAATAAGGGGAGTTCCAGCTCTTACCCTCTTTCTTTTTATTTTTATTATTATTATTTAAATATTTGTGCTAATCTGGTTGAGTTTTTCTCGCAGGCATTTTGGCTATAAAAGCCACGCAAAGACAAGCCAAAAAAGAGGAGGAACCCTAGGAAAAACGAGAACCTGAGCGAGAAAAAGAAAGAGAATGGGAGACAGAGAGGTAGAAGAAGAAGGAGGAGCAAGACTTAGCAGGATCCGTGAGACCCCCACCCCTAAACACTGAAACTGAAATTTTCTAGTTTTAGGCCCTTTTTTTCTCTCTTCTACTTGTTGGTTTTTACGGAAAGTCAGAATCCAGGTTTCTATCTTCTTCTTCCCATTCTTTTCTTCATTTTCTCATTTTTTTTTGTTCTTTTTATCATGGATTGAACAATGGACTGAGATGTATGCGTTTACAATGTTCGTCCTTGCCATTGTAATGTTATCGTTGTTATAATTTTGTCATCAACATTGTTGTGCTGCAGTTGTTGTTACTGATTGTCATGATTATTATTGATGTTGATTCGGTTGGAGCCACGGCCTGGGTGTAATTTGATCTATAATTAGGTTTAGGGTTTGGCCTTCCAATGGGGCCAAACCCTAAATAGGGATTAAACTGCAAATAAACTCTGAATAGGGGTCAGTTTGTAAATACGTAATTAATAGGGGCATAGACGCAAAAATAGTCTTTTTTTTACGTTCCATATAATCATGTTTTAGGGTTTGGTCTTCCGACGATACTAAACCCTAGTCAGGGACTTAGTTGCAATTTATTCTTTTTTTATTTCATAAACCATTATAAATGAATAGGAATATTAATAAGGGATTTAAAAATAAGATAGAAGTTTTTCTGAATTTTGTTCTTTCACTTAAGTATTTATTTTTTAAAAATAAATAACTTTGGGAATTAATTTTTTATCTTTAATTTATACATCTGCCTTATTAAAAAGAGATTAAATAATAATAAATACAATGAAAAACAAAATGTTTTCTCGTTTTTTGGTTCTTTTTCTTATTATTTTAAAAAAGCTTGATATTGGGAATTATTTTATTTTTTAAAAGGGCAAACAATATTTTTTATAAACAATTAACGGGTACCATTTTTTTAATGGGCGCGCAAGGGTGCTAATCCTTCCTTGCGCGTAACCAACTCCCGAACCCAAATCTGGTACAAAGACCATTTTATTTAAATTCAAAAATATTCAAAAATAGGTTTTCCAATGTTTTCCTAAAAATAAAATATTGGTGGCGGCTCCATAAAATTTTTAGGGTGGTTGTCACAGCTGGCGACTCCACTGGGGATATTAGAGAGTTAGGCCTTATAATTGTGTGAATTTGTTTGCCTTACATGATTTATTTCCCTTGTATTTTATTTTTTTTACTCCTATTTGGGTATTGTATATTTTGCTCATATGCTTGTATATTTGAACCCTAAGGTAGAAGACATTTGTAAATATTATGTGTTTATTTATTTTGCAAATGGTAGAATTTTAGGTCATTGCTCCTTTCACACACTTCACTTTGCACCCTTGTTTGCACACACTATGAGTGGGAGCCCTATACCCGGGCCCGAGTGAACATTAAGGAGAGAGGCTGCGTAGTGGGTGCTCTCTGCTGGGCGTCTGACGATGGGTTCCTCTGAAAGCCTCACCTAGAGTTTGGCTCCATTTGAAAAAAAAAACTATCCTTTAATAGTATACCTATTATCGGTGGTAACATTTTCAAATGGGACCCTTGGCTCTAGGGACCTTTTAGTTAGTACTTTAATCCACCCAAAGAAAGACACTTAATGTAAACCATAGATCCTTTAAGAATTACCAACCTTGGTCACAAAAGGAGCATACCCTCCCTTATTATCTTTTTTTTTTTGCTTTTTTATTTCAAAAAAAATCACAAAAATAAACTTTTTTTTTACAAAAGTCTCTTTTAGATTCCCAATCAACTATTTTGAAAATAGATACTTAGGCTTTTTTTAAAAAAAGAGGTGTAATAATAATAGTAATAACGGTAACAAATTTTCTAAAAAATAAACTTAATGCGTACTAAAGATATATTTATTAAAACGACTATATTCTCAAATAGGAAGTAAATTTGCAACTTTATTTTTCTTTTACTTTTTTAAAAAAAAAATCATACTCATTCATTCATGCATACGCCATAACACTAATTTCACATTTGTTCAGGCTTATCGGAAATTTCAAAAATCTTTGGAACAAATGTCTTCGATGAGCGCAGTTACAGGGTTAGAGAGGAGAAAAACTTTGAAATTCAAGATCGAACCGCCCCGCTTGATGCATCTAAAAACTTTGGTTGATTTCATAGCTGAAAAGTGGATACAGTTGGATCGGATTAGCTTTGTGGAGAAATTTGGGAATATATTGGATCTGATAAATGTGGATGTACAAGTGGGAGCCCTAACGGCACTAGCCCAGTTTTATGACCCTCCTCTGAGATGTTTCACGTTCCGGAATTTCCAAATGGCACCGACTTTAGAAGAATATCAAAAAATCTTGGGGATCCCCGGAAGGACTAAAGGTCTGCATCAAGACGCAAAACATACTCCATCTATAGGTACCATTTCCCTTGCTTTGGGTATTTCAATCAGATTTGAGCGCCGCATTAAGGGTAGAAGAAGATCTCGAAGGTTACTCAGGAGCTTTCTAGAAGGAAAAGCTAAGGACCTTCATGCCGAAGGAAAATTAAGGGAATCCATCGATGTAGTAGCCCTGATTATTTATGGAGTGGTCTTGTTTCCTCATGTGGACCATTTTGTGGACGAAACCGCCATTGACGCCTTCCTAGCATTTAAAACCCAAGGTATGGATCCCACTACCGCCGTTCTTGCAGACTTATACTATGAGCTCCACACACGCCATGAGAAAGGAGGAGGACGAATTCGTTGTTGTGTCCCCATCTTGTACCTATGGTTGAAAAGTCACTTGGTAAAAGGGGACATCCCTTGATCCCTAAGAGCAATGCGGAATGGGCTGCTTACTTGATGAGTCTTAGTGAAGAATCTGTGATATGGTATTCCAGAGAACAAGAGATTAAAGAGGTGATCTATCGGTGCGGAGAATTCCCCAACGTACCCCTCATTGGAACTATAGGCTGCATCAACTACAATCCTACTCTGGCCCTAAGACAACTCGGTGCACCCATGCTAGGAGAACCTGTCGAAGAAGAGCTAGCCACTTTCATTATACATGATCGGGGCTCCTCGGATTTGGCATTGTTCACAAAAATGTGCCGAGCTTGGAGGAAAGTAATCAGGAAACCACTAGGGCGTAAGAGCACTCATACGGATGAAAAGTACCGTCAATGGGTTGCAGCGAGGGTTCAGCAAGTCAAGTTACCTTTTCGAAACTTGTTTTTACTCCCAGAAATGCCACCTCCACCTCCTGCAGAGAATGAAGAAGTGGAAGAATTGAAGTTGGCCTTAGAAAAGGTGAAAGAGGATAAGAAACTTCTTCGGGAGAATCTGAAGAGGGCATATCAAGATATAGAAATCCTACGAGATGAATGTGACAGAAAAACTGGACTTCTAGAGGAGACCCAAAAGAGAGTCAAGGATGAAAGGGTAAGCCGGTCTCAGACTCAAGGTTGTCTGAAAGCAGCAAATCAACAATTGGACTTAGTGAAAAAGGAATTAAGTTTGGTTCTCTGCGAAAAAAGGGATTTGAGGAAAATGTGGATTGATTCTCAGAAGGCTAGTAAGGCTTTACAAGAACGGGTTGAAAGCTTGACACAACAGTTGAAAAATACCATGCAGTTGCACGAGGCCCAACTCGAAGCAGAAAGGAGAATTGCGGAAGAAAAGTTCATAGGCTATCATATAGATCTCGAGGAAGAACGTGAGAAGGTCCTCAGTATACAAGGGAAAATTGATGATCAGCGGGAAGTCATTACTTGGTTTGATCGAGAAACCCGGTACT